>JAHWFP010256500.1:113223-143886 GCA_023313725.1 Lithobius niger
GTTTCTTTTCCGTCGACCGATTTAGTGAAACACGAGTATGGTGTAAAGTCAACGTCAATATTGCGCAATGCACGTTACATCAATCTCGCTGTATAGATGCATTTTGACGCTTATCGTACACCATACTCTTGTTTTGTTAAACTGCTTCCAGGAAAAGAAACGCACGGTATTAAGCAGTCAGCGATGTTTTCGTTGTTCTATCAGCCTAAACTCGGCCCGTCTCCAGAGTCTATTTATTTTTCATAAGCTTCTCCATTTGCGTAATCTAGCTTCCTCTAATATATTCCCTTGTTACATTCACCCATAGTTTAATCTCTGCGATTTGGCTATTTTATTTCCCTTCTTTGGTCATCACAGGGATGGAAAAAGTGAGTCAAATCGAGCACAAAACAATTTGCTATCAGATGCCTTGGTTTCATGTTGCAAATTGGGCCTGGTATAAAAAAGAAATTTGATCGTTATAGTAAGTGTTTTTTGTGTGTGTGAAGTTAAAGAGGTCGTTTCCTTGCTGGAATTGAAAAAAAAAAAATTAAAAAAATGGAGACGAAAGTCAGCATCATAGAAACAAATTTAGCGCACTAAATGTAATGACGGAAAAATGATACACTAAAAGACACAAAACGCGCCTTTGTCCGAGAACATGAAATGGTTTAGTCTTAAAAGGCAAACAAAACTCAAGCAGAAAATGCTGTAAATCCTTAAAAATTCGGTCTTTTTTAAGACCGGTCCTACCCAAGAGACCGGTTATTATTTATCGCCGTGGGTGGCCGGAGGAAATTGGGGAGGGGGGTTATGAAGTTTTGGACCATCTGGAGGGGGGGGGGGTCAAAAATTTTTCAGGTCCCTTTTAAGAGGGGGGTCAAAAAAACACCGACCAACCGGAAGAAAAATTCATTTTTGGCCCTCAAAACCGCCACTTTCACCAAATAAAATTAAAAAACCCCCCCCCTCGGGGGGGAAAACCCCCCCCCCCCCCCCCAAGACCCCTTCATGATGTGAGTGTTACAAGGTCTTGAAGCTATTAGTACCACCAATGGTAATGGCCATAAATAATGACCGGTCCTCAATGAGTTTAGTCACTGTTAGCAAGAATTTATTGGGATGGAGGAGAAGAATTTGCAACTCTAAAAAGTCGGTTTGAAACGTGTGTTACATTCATTCCTATCAGTTCCATCCAGTTTTCAGAGGTCGCTACGTGTTCCATCTGGTAATTTTCGCTCATTTTTTAGCCCAAATCTAAAGTAAACTAAATTACAATTCTATAAACTTAGAGGGAACTAATAGGAATATGGCGTATGTGCTTACTAGGGTTGACTGACTACGGCACTGCATTCGGTTTAGGGGTTCGGGCCCCCCCCCCCCCCCCCCCGAGCCATTCGACACACGAGAATTTAATCGATGTAGGCTACTAAAGTGCAAGGATACCCCCGCGATGACTACTTTTTAACACGCGGATATTTAAATTTTTAAATTTTTATCAGATCTTGTACGTTTTTTGACCTCAATCGTCTTATATAGACGGAAATGTTTGTACTACACCAAAAGCATCACAAAAGAGGAGTTGCCAACACTCGTGGTGAGTCCCGGCCCCATATGGCCAGTGGTCGAACTAGGGATCGTTTTTACTTTTGCGGGACACTTATGATAACAATTGGGCTGTGTAGGTTTTTTTTTTACCTAATATGTATTGGGAAAAATGTCACTTGTTCACTTGTGATGTGAATACTCCAAGCACGAGTCATTTCGCGAGTAGTAGCGTTTCAGTGACCTTGATGTGAAGAACACCAGCCAAGGCCGGTTGAGGTAAAAACTGTGTATCTTCCCACCTTCACGCTTGTTCTCGAACGTGCCGGGAAATGAATGCCTGTTAGCATCGCCATGTTAAAATCAACTGGCCTAGAGACAGAAAGCCAAATCGGCAGTTTCTCTCACAGTCGGCCTTGTGACAAACCGTGGAATACAATACAGGGACGGGACGGTAATGTCGGGCGAAATTAGATTTATGAGATGGCTTTGGGTGAAGGATGGCTCAGTGATAGGAATGAAATTACTACTGAAACAGGAGTTGCCATTGATGTTACTTTATTGGTTCAGTATTAAGATGTCTGGGCTCGCCTGCCGTGAAATTATCCCTGCCAGAGATGGAAGTGGGTCACTTTTTCCGACCCACCTGACCCAATGGAGCCCTGACCCACTTGATCCACCCGAAAATGTGACCCACCGTCCGTGACCCATCCCACTCTATGAAAAAGAAGCATTTATCAATTAAACACAACACACTGTGCTCATTAATTTAAACCTAAAAAGAAAATCAATAAATCGTGTGCTTCACAGTGTTAGGCTAGTTTAACATAATGCGCCAGTACTTGTTTTTTCCTGTTTTGGTTTCTGTCATAAATAAACTATGGTAACAGTGCATGGCTTACTCAGGTGGTGGGTGTGTGGGTGAACGGTTGACTCATGACCCACTTGACCCACGATAAAAAATGTGACCCATTTGACCCACTGAGCCACCAAGCCATGGGTCAGTTCCATCTCTGGTAGAATCCAATAATAATACTAATGGGATGAGTCATGAGGTTTGGGGCCACGAATTGGAGCAGTTGGAGGCTTAATGGTAGACAATTTGTAATATATTTTCGAAAGAAGACTTACTTGGTTTACAGGAAAGAACGGATGAGTGTTGGGGATTTTACCATTTTATTGCCCTAGCACTCAGTTATGACATTGTTGGCTAGGCATTGCACGAGTTTCCGGCAAACAAATTCAATTTCACGAGTTTACGGCGTTGCGGCCTATTTAGACTCCAATAAATAAATAAATAAATAATTCGTTGCGGGAGCAACAGGACACGAAAGGACAATGAAGTCACTGACAGCGAAACTGGTAGATAGCGTACAATTAAGGGAGAAAATAGAAAAAGAAACTAAACGTGTGTCGAGAAATGGGCAACACCAGGACTATAGCGCGACACCAAGGTAATTACAAAATTGTATAAAGCATGGCAAATTTTTATGTTGCCAATTGTCAACTGTTGAAAGCACAGGAAGCCATAATACACTAGTTACGAAATAAAGTTAAAACCATAACCATAAACCATAAACATCACTGTCACGAGTTTACAATCTCATATTATAAGTTACACAAATTTCACATTGTTGTTGGTAATTGTTCATAACAGTGCAGTACACAGAGAGCTGTTGGAGGTAAAAAGGAAAACTGAGAAAGAGGTTTGCCAGGCAAGGCCGATTGAGTCAAAGTAGCATAAGGCTACCGCGAGTACAACGTCCAGCAGTGCTGACGGGTGTCGAGTGACCATGGCAGACCAATCTCGACCGAATAGCGAGAGTTACAACATGGACACTCTCACGTCCTACGAACGTGGATGAATTAATAAGCTCCTGATTACATGTTTGAATCTAATCCAATATAAATTATGGTCTGTTGACCCAACTGACTCAAATTATCCATTTTAAAACCTCTTCAGCACTGTATTTCGTTTGTTACAAGCAGGGTAGTCAACAGTGAACGATATGACAGGTTAAGCCTACTTTTCTCCCAATTTCGTTTTGTTGCAAATCTTATCTTTTCAGTTTTAGGAAAATTTCATTTTATTTTCAAATTAGAGGTTTGTCTTGCTTTCCGTTGCAATTCTCTTACGTCTTTTACTGCCTGGATGCATATTACAGTACACTCTCTCCTCTCGGTGGGACCGCCCAGCGTAGAGCTGATGAAGCTTTTCCGTCGTCCCTCGGTCGATCTTCTTACGAAAAGAAGGTTGGTGGGGGGGGGGGGCCGCGGGCGGGGAAGAGGGGAGGGTCGGACAGGCACACCACTTGCAGATCAACGCGCGCCCAACTTAATTTAGACTCCCAATTTAAATTTTCGTCGGAAATTTGGGAGCTGATTTGGAGGTAGGGCGGGGCTGCGGAGTCAAGCCGCTGGCGAAGTAGTAGGAACGCGGACGACTCTGAAAAAGGACGGGGACAGGGCGGGAGGCAGGAAGGGAAAATTCGCAGCTCGAAGATTGCTTCTTTGGCTGACATCGTCTTTTGGCGCGTCGACTAATGAAGAAGATGACTCGCTACGCGCCGACACGAACGGAAAAAGGGTGATGGCGAAGAAAAAACAATCACCGCTTTTTGTGTTCGATGTAGGCTACTCTGTCTGTGGCAGCCTAGAGCGTCTTGTAACGGCGAAGCATCGACGGGAGAGGTCGGTGTCGTAAATAATACTAGCATAAACAACTAGGCCGAGTCCCGCTGCCCTGAGCTGTGCCGATGCGGTTTTTCCTGCAATGCACTGACGCCATGAGTGTAGCAGTAAACTTAGTAAAATAAAGGAAAGAACAACTCCGGAACAGAGGACAATGCAGCAAAAAATTTTTGTGAGTTAGGCACGGCTTTTGTTTTTTAAATTTCGGCTTCCAGTCACGATATGAATACCAACCAGGAGGGGGTAGAAATTCTGGATAATTCTAGACAAGGTTAAAAAATAAATGCTGATGCAGACTTACTAGCGTTGCCTTTTGGACTTAAATGTCAGAATGCTTGATCGGGAATTGAAATGTCAGAATGCCTGATCCGGAATTGAACCCACGACCCTTGGGACCAAAGGCCGAAGTCCTATAGCTCAGCCATACTGACACGGCCAAAAGGAAACGTCCATAGGCAGCATTTAACACGCACACATACACATATGAGCCCATGAGAATTGAAGTAGACCAAGTCTATTTTTGTCTTTTTGAGATAAAAGACTTAAAGTTTCATCATTATCAAAAAAAATCAGTATTTCATATATAGTCAAACCTAAAATTTAAAATGCTTAGTTCAAAGCCGGCTTTACCAAGTGACGGAAGTGACCAACACTTCGCTAAAACTCAGGGGTTGGACTTGTCCACTTCTCAAAACAGCTCAACAACTTGTTCAAAGTAAAAGTAGACCGTGTCTAAGATGATTTTGCTTAAATAAAGGTTAATTCCAATGCAGTGGCGTACATCCATCCTTTTTTTTTTACAAGTGAGAACACAGAAGCTTAAAAACACTATAAGTGTGTTGTACTTGAGGAAGAGCAATTTCAGGAAGAATATACCCATAGTTAGAGGTGTTGGTGATTATGCTAGGTCTTCAGTACCTGGGAGACAAAGAAGCTTCTCGACCTCACAAACATCCTCGAGATGAGCGTTGTTATCCACACTCACACTTCTGTGGAATGAATGTAGGGTTTTCTTGAGGGACCATTTCCAGTAAATCTATAATGTCGTCAAGTTTTGACCTTCGATTTCATACCCATCTGGGTAAAGGTGTAAGATTCATTCTGTCAATGGCCTGGCGTGGCCTGCTTCTATTTCCGTGAGGACTTAGGTCTAGTGTGCCTACAGGTGCATTAGTGCCTGCTAGTAATTGAAACTGCATCCATAGTGGAGCTGAATTCTGAAACTCAAATGACCGTATTTCTAAGCACTTGACTGGTTCACCATCGGTGTCAGTGTTACGATTAACAAGACAACCAACGAGGGACTCAAGATTTATCAGTGTCTAAATCCATTCTTACTACCTTAAAAGGGAGGAGCAATCTTCTTAACTAATTTGACAACACACATCCATTCTTGTGGCTTGTAAACATCTTACTACCTTTGGCTTTGCTGTTCAACTATACCGAAATCTGAATCACATGGTAGTAATCTTTGACTCTTAACACCATGAACACTACGTTAAACTCATCTACTGGCATAGTAAACACAATGTATGCACGTAATGCTGCAATTTTGATTTTGTCTACCAGTGTACCTACAGTAACAGCATTGTGACAGGTATGCCGGCATTAATGTTTCCCCCTTCAAATAGTAGTAAAAGCGTACTCCTGTCAGTGTCATTATCTTCATGCAACTGCCGAGCCTCTGTACTTGGTATTAATTCGATATTATCATAAGCCCCTTCCCCTGCATAGTAAAGTTATACCACAATGCATATCCAGGAACCAAGACAATGTAACATTCTGCGCTACAACTGACATTTTATCAATGAAAGTGACCATTATTGTTGTCATCATCTGACAAGATCGTTGTGTCTGAAACGTTTCTCCTGAATCGTGCTCAGATTCACTTGATATCGCTTGCAATTGCAACAAACCTGTTACAAGAATTGCCTTAGCTTGTGTGCTTTGCTTAACCATATTGTAGACAAAACTGGACTTGGTCTACTCAAACCAAACTTGCATTGAATGCAGTGAAACCTAGTGATAGTTTCAGGGACTTGTCCTAATCAACCAAATAAGACAACTCAACGGACTTGGGTCTGTTTTTTAATCTGGTGGCTGTGTTGTGAACTTCTACAAGCTTCCTATGCACCTGTGGAAGCTTTCTACAGTACTGGTTTTATTTTGGCAAAAATGGACTTGGTCTACTTCAATTCTCATGGGCTCAATTCTGAGAATTATTCGTAACTTAGGGATACTGTAAGACACTGTATTTGAACAGTATTTGTAAGAATGAGGCCTTCGCCACATAACTTACGTCCCATATTTCCTCACCAGCACAATGGGGCCACTAAAAATTTAGTCAAATGTCTAAAACGTTCACTAAAGGCAAGTCAAACTGTGGCCTGACAACTGAAATTTGACAACGGATTATTTGCTTTCTTCCGACACCTTATTTACATTTTTAGCCTTCCTATTTTCAGAGGAGAAAATACCTCTTCTCCTCTGGAAATAAGAAGGCTAAAAATGTATATAACTTGTATGCCGACTGCAAGTTTTTAATGGTTGAGATGTGTTAGCATAACATAAGTGGTTTGAAATCATTCAATTTAAGGGGGATAGTTTGTTCACAGTGTGAATTTAAATTACACACTTCTTTTTTTGGGGGGGAGGGAGGGGGAGGAATTTAGTGTTTCTGGATTGCGGGAGCAATCTAGTGCACCATACGAAAACCAGGAGTGATATGAACGAGTCTGCAACACAATTCCACCCTTTGTTCCACAGTTCATACCGAGCCCTGACCGCATTTTCGAACTAGTGTCCTTTTTTTTATTTTTGCAGAAAACGTACGTTAAAAATTACTCTGTGTAGGGTTTTTATCTAATAAATATGTGTGAAAAATACCTCTTGTACTGCGAATAGTCCAAGCAGGTGTCAATTCGCACGAACAAGCGTTTAAACGAACTTAAAACGAGGAAGGCATTTTGTTTCGCGAGCCAAGACCGACTGGAGTAGAAATGGCGTGTCTGGCATCCGGCTCTACGCCATTCCTCGTGCGTGCTAGAAAGTTAAGGTTTCTTAGCACTGCTTTGGTAAAATATGATTTTAGTGATGTTAAATCAACTGGCTTGGAAGCCAGGAGCTGAAACCTGCTCCTTCTCTTCCAGACGGTGAAATAGCGAGAGTTCCAACATGGATACTTCCCGAGGGGTTCGACAAAAACAAAATGGTGTACGAGATTTGTAAATTTGGAAATCATCCAATGAATTTACGTAGATTTACGGATTTTCTGGGATTTAAAGATTTGCAAAGGATTCAAGTAAGATTTAGCGACTTACATGTAGTTTTACATGTTTTACATGAAGATTTGTAGATTTAATAATATATAAGTTTGTTGCAAATGCAACCGGAATGGCAAGGACCTGGTGGCCACTGACTACCATCCGATGTTACAACTAAAAATTATAAATTACAAAAGTTTAAGAGTTTAAAAGATTAAAACGAAGACGATTGCCCGGCTGTAAAGGAAGGGTATATGGTATTGGTTTGGGGTCACGAATGCCTCACCACCAAGGTTAGACCTACCAGGGTCACAGTGGTCCCCGATGGCATCGCCAAACGTGAGGGACAAGTGGAGGAAAAGCCGGGTATCATTGTCAACATTTCTTCAATACAATAAAATTGAAGAATTTGCTGGAATTTAAAGATTTGCTAAAGATTTAACTAAGGTTTAGTGATTTCGTGAAGTTTTGCAGAAGATTTAAAGATGTACAAAAGATTTAAGTAAGATTTAACGACTTACATGAAGTTTTGCAAGATTTACACGGATTTGCAGATTTGAAGATTTACGTGAAGATGTGCAGATTTGCTGGGATTTTAAAGATTTACTAAAGATTTAACTAAGATTATGTGATTTACGTGCAGTTATGCAGAAGATTTGCAGACGATTTAAAGATTTACTTAAAGTTTTGCAGGTTTACAGATATGAAGATTTACATGAAGATATGCTGGGATTTAAAGATTTACAAATTATTTAATTAGGATTTAAATGATTACCGCAGATTTACGTGATTTACAAGATTTGTACTAGATTTACAACTAGATTTACAAGATTTGCCACGGATTTATAAGCCTAAATCTTGGGTGTACAAGATTTCTAGCTTTGTGGAACTTCACGATACTCACAAGTCCTATGTCACACTCTTAACCTAGGTCGCACCACGGTGTGATAGGACGTGTATAGTCCATGGGCGCAGCCAACATGTCACTCAACATTTAACACTTATGTATTATCTTGTACTTGACGTCCTGTGAAGTCATGCGTCATAAGTAATAAAGGACTAAGTTTTATTTATTCATTTTATTTATTTATTTATTTATTTGAGCCTTAAGTTAGCCGAAGCAATTTAATGCTCGTATGGCTGAACCGGCTCAATTTTGGGCATTACCAGACTTTTTAGAGAAGAAGAATATCCGGTAAAGGGAGGTGCCAACCTGGGATTTGACCCGGGAAACCTCTGATCAATCATCGTAGGGGCCGAAAGATTATCCAGAATTGGCCAGTATAGTTCCCATAGCCGCTGAAGAAGCATGGTAGTCTCGCACGCTACCCGGGCCGGTAGTGCTGGCGGGGACTTTGCCAAGGTCCCCTTTCCAGGGGTTCGACCAGCTCCGCAAACCTACAGCAATCAGGCTGAGCTCTCTCACCGCTCAGCCAAGATGACAAGTGGGCTTTACCAAAACTCCCAATTCCTTCGTTGCAGGATTCCTTTTCCTTAGTAGCCTTTAGGGCGTGACCGCTTGTCATTTGCAGCATGTGTTTAGACCGCAAGTGTGGTTTATTCCACATTCATGTTTGAACAGACAGAAAGGTATAATTCGCTTCTCTGTTGTTGATGCAACACTGTCATTTCCCCCGTCGGTCTAGTCGAGTACCAATTCAATCTCCAATAACAGCGTTAAATCCAGTCTCTAATTACGTCGGGTGAGGGGGGACAGGTTGGCATGACAACGCTCGTGGCCTGCTCCTCCGTTATTAGTCAGCAGTTGTCGCTCTTTAGCTGCTGATTAATAGGTTAACGTCGCTGAGCGCTGGTTGGTCGGTGGAGCGCGTGCCGGCTGCTGATTGGTCCAGGCCGACTGCGGTTGTGCGCGCGCTTAATGAAGCGTGTGGCACGAGCCCTAACTCGATTGCGGCCCCCCCAACCCCCCCTTCGCTGATGTCTTGTATGAACAGGAAGTAAACGCATTTGGGATTCGCTAATTTGGCGACGGGAGTGAGGCTGAGTCGACCGTAAGCAGGAAGTGACGATCTGATTGTCCGACGTGTGGTTTGGCAAACACGGATCTAATAAGGGTGACATTAACGTAGAAGGGGAGGGGGTGGGGAAGGAGAGGGCTGGCCTCCACTTCAGTATCTAAACTGTCAGGCCACAAAAGCCTTGGCCTAAATGACTTGCGTATGGCTACGGGAAGAAGTCACAATCGAAATGGCGCTCTAAATGGGCGACTGTCCTCAAGTTTTGAAAATCACGGTCATTTTCTCACCCGAATTCTACAGCCCCGCTCAGCATGACTCTCGTAGGTGACCTACAGGAAGTAGCTTTTGAATAATGGGAAAGAATCCCTGTAATTTGTCAATCGGTAAATAATCAAAAAGTTTAAAAATAAATAAATGAAGGTTTTATTCAGAGGAAAACATTTATCAGAGAATGTATACCAAGAACCAGAAATGGCCCTAAAACACTGTTTTTTTTTTAATCGTTGGGTCCACCCCCTCCCGTCCTAAGTTCCTAGCTATGGGGGGGAGGGGGGGGGCAGTATATGCAACGACTCTCCTTTGCATTCTCGCAGCTAGAAGCTAGAAACCACCTGAAATTCCACATGGCGCCGATGTGCGCTCTACCGGCTTGCAACGAAAACAGTCAATAATGTGAGATCAGAAACAACTGGAAAAATTGTCTTGTCAGGAAGACTTTATCTTATTGCCATGCATTGTAAGACTGCACGCATTTACGCAAAACAGGTCAGATTTAGCTAATCCAGGTCGCGTTGGTACCGTGGCTGCGACACCTTTGTCACCACGATTAAATTCTAGCTTCAAGAATGCAAGGGTAGGGCGCTACTACGGACGGATCTTGGATAAAAAATATCATACGCGACAGGGTTGGACAATATAACCGCCGAAATCGCCGCTGATGTGATTGATTCGTCTTGTTGCCGCTTTGTGTCAACCGAGCGCGACAGCTACCATGCAAAAAAGAGGTGCCTTCCTCACTTGAATCTCTTTCTGGATAAACGAACATATCGCTATTTACTGAACAGTTATGTGCATTCGAGAAATTTAATAGCATTGTGGCAAAAGGCTAATACGAAAATTTATTTATTTGTACGTGCAAGCTATTTTCCGGGTGATTACTGGGATTAAGTTAGTGAATTACTAAGCTTTTTGTCAGTTGCCGCTATTTGGCGATAGATGGCGGGACTCGCCGTACAAAAATTCACCGATGATGTGATTTGATTGGCCAATTCCCGAACAGACCTGGAAGAAATGAAATGGACCACTCGTGGCGGCCATTTTATCTACCCCTCTAATATTGTTATAGGTCGGGCCGCATTGTTTACGGTCATGACAACGGCGAGTCGGTTGCTCTTACAATGCAGTCATTTTGAACGCGCGATAGCAAGTATTCTTCTGCCGTTCTCCCGACGTTCTGTAAGTCCTAAAATGGTCCTTTAGAAAATTGTTTTCGTATAATTTCATGAATTTGCGATGACCCATCCCGTTCAGTGAACGCCGAGTTGTGCAGCAATTGCAATCGCTGTGTGGTCACCATGATGTTCAACGCACCAGCAATCGTTGACTATTTTTGGCTCATAAAAAAAGTAGGTCTTTACAATACCTTATTTTCAAATGGACAATACTTTCGATCACTAATAAGAGGGCTTCCCCCCCCCCCCCCCCCCACCGCGATCCCTCCACAAAGCTTGCGGTACACCTTGGAAACCTTTTCGCCAGTCTAGTAGCTGGCATAGGGGGGGGGGGGGGATTGCCTTGACGGAAGATGTTATTCTGGACAGGCCAAAATAAACAATGTATAAAATTAAAGGTACATGCATCCCTGTTGGCTTTCCTAAAAAAAAAAAGGCTTTTTTATATGACACAGTTTTGCGACTTTAGTTCAAACATATGTCGATATTGCCAACGCAGTCATTTTCTTGTTTTTTCTTTCGTGCGAGATGATTTTGCGACATTAACACGTAAACTTGTGTAAATGTTGCAAATGTTATTCTCAACGGATCGCACGACATACCGGATGGATTTATGTCCCTTTAATTGCGCTACGTAGTAATTCATTTAGGTAGGCTTCCACCACAAACTGAGGACAGATGCAGTGAAGCTCTCCGGGATCCACGGGCGGAGTTTCCTCCATGCATATCGATTGCACATTTCTTTCCCTTATTACCCAACCGAACCAGGGCCTTGGCTAGCAGGGGGGAGGGGGGGTGCAAGTGCTCCCCAAGACATACTGAAGAGGGAGTTTACCCAAGCACAATTTTTTTTTATAGTTTTGTTTTTAGTCGTGTTCCATTTTAGTTTAAGAGCTGAAGTGTGCTTTTGTCGTGGTGGTGGGGAGGCATAAAAATGCGATGGGGGTCGTAAAATTGGCACCCCCTCCCCCCCCCAAAAAAAATCTGCTTGCTACTGCTCTGCCCGAACCTTTATTTTCCCTCGGTAATCCCCCCCTCCCCTCTCTTGGCGACAGGAGACGTATTCCCTCCTTACGTCGGACATATTTACCCCTAGATATTATCTCCCCAGACATTTCACCCGGTCATTTTTCTCCAAGAAAAAAATAGTACTTATATAGGGACACCCGGCCTGCCTTATAACAGCTGCGCGCAGATCGCCATCCGCGCATTTATAGCGCAAAGGTCGCCTGGGGTGGTAGGAGGAACGTAGCTGCTGTCTCGGTTGGCTTTGGGAATAGTACACGAAACAGAATCAAGTTAAAGATTGTGTCGTCACAAACCGGAATGATTCTCGTATTTTAACATCAAAATTTATAATTTTCCAGGCTATGTATTACAATTTTGCTTCGGCGTTCTATTGGAATAATTAATTTTAATTTTTACTGCATTAGTCTTTTAGATTTTTGGTCTCATAGTAATTACTAGCAAACGATTAAAATTAGTACTGCGCACACACAGATAAAACTTCAAGGTCAGTTTAGGCGCGCAAAGCATCATATACGTTGTGGAAGAACGTAAATAAAGTTCCGCAATATTCAACAAAACATCTCCTAGACGCCACATTTTAAAACGGATTTTTAGCAAGGGAAAGACTAACGGTAAGTAAATAGGCCTTTGGGGCCGTACTTGATGTGGAGGATCTAGAAAAATGGCGCTGGGAGGTATATCCCTTTAAGTCACCATAATGTTCAACTCACCAGCAATTGTTGACTTATTTTTGGCTCATAAAAAAAATAGGTCTTTACAGTAGCGTATTTTCAAATGGACAATACTTTAGGTCACTAAAAAGAAGGCTCCCACCCCTCACACCGTGATCCTTCCACAAAGCTTGCGGTGCGCCTTGGAAACCTTTTCGCCTGTCTAGTAGCTGGCGGCGGGTGTGGGTGCCTTGACTGAAGACGTTATGCTGGACCGGCCAAAATAAACAATGCATACAATTAAAGGTACGTTCTTCCCTGTTGGCTTTCCTGTATGACTCAGTTTTGCGACATTAGTTCAAACTTATCTAAATGTTGCCAACGCAGTAATTTTCTTGTTTTTTCTTTCGTGCGAGATGATTTTGCGACATTAACACTCAAACCTGTGTAAATGTTGCAAACGTTATTCTCAACGGGTCGTACGACATACTGGAAGGATTTATGTGCCTTTAATTGCGCTACATAGTGATTTATTTAGGTTAGGCTTCCACCACAAACTTAAGACCGATGCAGTGAAGCCCTCCGGTTTCCACGGGCGGAGTTTCCTCCATGCATATCGATTCGCGTACATTCCTCTCTTTTTTTCCCCAACCGAACCAGGGCCTTGGCTAGCAGGGAGAAGGGGGACTGCAATTGCTCCCCAAGACATGGGTCATTCCTCACGCATGAGGTGATTAAATGAACGCAGTCACATCGGCTGCAATTGCCGCCTAGAAACACATAAGTTGAAAAGTCCTTCATAGCTTTTTCGTGTATTTAAGGGTTTGAATGTTGCCATTAATTTCCTACTTTGGTTGTTCCTAATCGGTTGTGTATTTTTGTATGGATCAGGCCAAAAAAAAGTAGAAGACATACGTTCCTGGCTGCAGAAGGTTCGACAGCAGTGTACTTTATTTTGAGTTGTTAAAAGTTCTTTTGTTCTTGTAATTCAACAGTTTTGTGTCAACCTGGTCCTTGATTATAATCGGGTGAATTTCAATTTTAATCAATTTTACTACAATCGCAAGGTGCTAGAAAATACAATAATAATACCATGTTTCAACAGTGAGATACTGTAATATCACGAAAAATAAGCAAATGAAAAAATAGAAATGCTAACAATATCAGAGACATATCAAAATCAAAATACCTCAAAATATTACAAACAATATCAAACATTATCAGAAACAATCATAATAAAAAAGCCGTTTAGCGGTGAGAAAAGAAAAAACTGATCCTTCAGTTGTTGATCTAAAAAGTAAGCGGTTAGACTCTTTCTAATGGTTATTATTTTATTACGATGAAGCAATCGCAATGGGATTTCATCGAAAGTGTTGGGATTTTGTATCTGTTGGTCCTTTCACGGTAATGGTTCCTCACAAAGGGCACCTCATGTTGGTAAGTCGATTTTCACAGGTAAACATTTTTGGTGTTGGAGCTGATTTTATCTTCATCACTAGCGGTTGTACCCGGTTTCGCCATGGGTTTTGTTTCGCCCATGGTTGTTTCCCAGTTTTCGGTCGGTGTGGCAGAAGCGTTGAACGCGACAGGCAATTTTGATTCAGTTTTTCTACACCCCTTTTCCTCCCATCCTCTGCCTTACCTCTCCTCCTCTCCTTTCCTCCTATCCTTCCAAAAAAAACTTACTTTGTAGGTTCAGTTGAAACGTAACCACATGCTTAATGGTAACAGACGCACTGCCCCCCTCCCAATCACTTTATTTTATAAAGGGCAGAGCTAACAGACGCACTACCCCTCGCACTGGCATTCTCCATTGAACTCCCCCCCCCATCTCCCCCGACTCCCAGTTTATCGCTTTAGCTTGAGCGATCCGTACCGTGTGAAAAATAACTCTCCTTCGTGTATGACCAGGGGGTGGCAACTGTACTAGAAACAATGCATTACAAACCTTTGCAATCTGCCTTCCATCCAACGCTTGGCCGACGTCAACAACGCCAACATGGCGCCAGCCAACTTCCGGTTCTCGTCTGGATGAGATCTGATGAGATTCGCCAAAGGCAAACCTACAATATATTTATTTATTTATTTTATTTACAAAATTATTGTAACCCCCTATCAAAAGCATAACAGCAATTTCAGATTAAAACAACAATTTTGCGATTCTCATTCAGGCAAGTAGAATATGGCGGCGCCTCTTAATGTACCCCTTTCACGCCTGTCTCGTCTCTGCTCTTGCTTGAATGATATTCGTGAAATTGTTGTTTTAATTTGAAATTGCTGTCATGCTCTTTGTAGGGGTTATAATAATTTTGTAATTAAAATAAATATATTGTAGGATTACCATTTTGCGGTTTACATATATCGTTCTAGAATACACATCCCATAATTCATCATTTCTGTCGTAATTGTGCGATTCAGGTAAATATGTATTGAGCAGGTTACCAAAAATGTGAAAACACTGTATATCTTAAAAATGAAAAAAAAATCAATTTCTAAAATCGAACATCTATTGGAAAATTAGTGCAAACTGTTTTCCTGTGCTAGGATAAATTTGCAAAGAGTATCACAGTATAACTGTAGCCATGCGTGTTTTTCCTTACTCGTCGGACTTGTGTTTCTCGAACTTTGTGTACCCCATGCTAATCATTATGGCGGCTGCCATCCCATAATCTCAAAGCGGAGGTATCGATGCTGGCTACGCCTTAAGCCGCGAATCTGCTAGTCCGGTAAACGCAGTTTACCATATATCGTCCTAGGTATGACTTGCCAGTGAGATGACCGCGCAGAGGAAATTGTTAGTCAAGGGAACAATGTGCCAATTTCAACTTTTCCTGGCAATAACGTACCAGTTTCATCTTCTGGCCAAAGAACTGACACACTTGCCCGTTTTCATTGTAGGGGTGGCCGTTTCAGGGGTCGTCTTCGTTTCTACTATGAGATTTTGATTTATAATGTAAGATTAAAGTAATTTTTTAGAACAATTACAAAATCTCTCGGCTGTCTTATTTTAAGAATCAGTTTTCATATAAACCTCGTAAGTTTTTTTAATTTCCTTATTCATTGAACAAAATTTTTATAATTCTGTTTTGTTATTTCTGTAGTCTATTTGGGTGGCAGTCGGCGGCAAAGCCATAAATTTCAAAACCAATTCTTGAACACATGAAGCCAACGTTCGTATTTCGACCTTAAAGGCGCCTTTACCCCTTTTCAACTCCTAGATGCAGCACCGTAGAATCTTCGAGCAATATAAAAAAAATAGCGATAAATTAAGAATGGAACAACACTATTCACAGCGGCACCGCGATTTTCATAACTGAAACGAGATCGTGTGACCCACACATCATCAACCAATTGGGTGATGGAGAATCTGGAACGTGGATGCTGTGTTTAGAATACGGCAACGCTATCGAAATGGTGGACAGGCGCCTTTAACCGGAGATTTTATAAAAACCGCTGTAAGAAAATACTATTTGAATCACAATAATGGAATTGCATTATTTTCTGCCTTCAAGCTTCAAACCGAATAAAGCTAAGAACGCTGACGTAAACAAGATGGCCTCAGAATTTTGGAAATGTTTCAACACGAGAAAAACGGATGATTGTGATGACGTCAGCGTCGAGCGAGTGAGCTTGGACGAACGACTCGAGACTCGCGTATTAAGTCTTTTATTCCAAAAGCAATCATTTTGTAGCGAGCCAATGGATTGCAACAAGCCAAAGAGGAGTACTTTGGAATGGTCCCCTCCGCTCAATGAAAAAGAAGAGTCATCAACATTACACGATTTAAGAAGATGTTTCGGCATACATCAATGGAATACCGACTAGGGTTGAAACAGTCGAAAGTATCTACTTACCTCGACCCTACAGAACTTTAAGAAACATAATGGTTCGTTTAGCCTAGCACACACGATTTACTTTTTCAAGTATTTTCTAATACTATTCAATCAGTACTTTTCAGTACTATTTCAGCAGTATTTTCACATTTTTTACAGTATTATTTGATCAATGTTTTCCTGTGTTTTCAAGCGCTATTTGAGCTGGGTTTCCAAGTGTAAGATTTGAGCAGTGTTTTCAAGTATTTTTCAATACGCCGATATTAGAGCAGTGCTTTCCACTGTTGTATTTTCCAGTAATATTTCAGCAGTGTTTTCAAGAATTTCAAGTACTATTCGAGCTGTGTTTTCCAGACATGTCAGTATTTGAGCAAAGCTTTCAAGTAATTTCCACTATGGGTATAGGCTAGAATTTGAACAGTGTTCTCGGTAGAATTAAGAAATTTTCTGGTATTTTTAGCAGTGTTTTCCAGAATTGTTTTAGCACTGTTATCCACTATTTTCCAGTACTACTTCAACTATTTGAGCAGTGTTTTCCAGAATTTTCCAGTACTATTTGAACAGTGTTTTCACTTATTTTCCACCGTACTTTTTGAATAGTGATTTCCAGTAGTACTTGAGCAGTGTTTTCCAGTACTAAGAGTAGTATTTCAAGCATTTTCCACCAGTACTATTTCATTAGTGTTTTCCAGTACTTTCTAGAGGGACGGTGTTAAAACTCTCAAATTAAAATTTAAAAATCCTACTAGGATTCCATGAAGACAAAGTAGAAAAGGATCTATTCCCATATTGACTTACAAAAAAAAAACTCCGTTTGGAAAAAAAAAAAGCATTAGAGGTCGTATCCCAATGGAATTAACAGCTGTGAAGGTACACACATAAAAATGAATTATATTTCGCTCGAACGAAGCTAACTACACATAATTGAAACTCCAATTTTAGGAAGCAAGCATTAAATTATTCATTGATAGTATCAGAGAGTAGACGCAATTTTGCTTGAAGAGTGTCATATTTGTGGGTGTGTTTAATTTAAGCATTGTAAAGGCTTTTTGTTATTTAAAAAATTAGTTTTGTCTTTGTTTATTTTAAGTCTGTTTGTGCGAATGGATATGTGTATTTGATGTGTGCATTTGGGAAACATACAGACTATTTCTTGTTCAGGTTGCTTGTTTTGTCTGCGTTTGTCACTTTTCGGTTTAAGCCTATTTCGTGTGAGTGGTTATGTGTTCATTTTATGTGCGTATTTTTAACTTGTCAGTTTTGTAGGTATTTTGTTGTTTATGTTGTTTGTTTTTAATGTGTTTTTGAGGTTAGGTTTTATTTCTGTTTCGTGTGAGTGTATGTGATCATGTTTGATAATGATACGGCCATGTGAATGAGCATGTGTGCGTTTAATTTTTGTGTTGTACAGGCGCTTCTTATTTTGGGGATTTGTTTTGTTTTGTTCCCGGGAATTGGAGTTAAAATTATAGTTCGCTTCGTTTAAGTGAACTATAATGCATTTTTTTTTTATTTGTGTACCTTCACGACTGTGAATTATATGGGGATACGAGCGCTAATGCTTTTTTTTTCTAATTGGATAAGTCGTTTTAGTCTTGTGTACAGCCGAAACAGCTGATAAGACTCTTGCAACGACTTTAACCGTCTGTCCACCACTTTTTTTCAGTCTTCAGAAAAAAAGTTGAAAAAAGTGCCATATCAGATACAGACAAACGGTTTTTACCAAAAATTAGTTTAAAAACACTGTAAATAAAAACATCGCTGCTTTCTTATATAGTTAATAAATTTTCTCGACATAACTCAGTGAATAATAACATACGAGTGTCGCATTTAAACACTGCAGGAAGATAGCTGATAACGATAACTGTCAGTAAAGTTGGGTTTATTTAGCCGTTTCCCACTTGATCACGGACGAACAATGGCCGTTCAATGAGCACGTGTTCCATTGCAAATTGAGGCATGCTGGTATTTCCGGAGCACGTGCTGAGAACTAACAATAGCCACGTGCAAGAAGGGTAGGGGGAAGTAGAGAGTAGCGAGGACGAGGAGATTTGAAGGGGATAAAGTAGGAATAAGGGATAATCGAGGAGGGGTAAACGGAAAAATACAAAGCGATTCTCGTTATCGAACCCTTAAGTGATAGACTAAGGACGCATTTATATTATTAGTGAGTTCTCTCTCTCGTTAACTTTTACTTAATTAATTCTAAATTCGATGGTTCCTATTGGCTGTCTCGGAGTATTTGGTTTCGTACTGTCTATAACTAGTAACCATGGCAAAGATGGCATTAACAGAACTTTTACCACGGATTATTATTAAAGATGGTTAGTAGGCCTATCCTGTAATGTAAGGTTTGACTTATAGGTGTCCCATGCTAAAGGCAAAATTTCATTGCTTAATTTCTCTACTTTGTTGTACCGTAAGCTTTGTTGTACAGGGCGAACATGTGTTCCTTTTTTTAAAAATTAATTACCGATTAGTCGCATCGGAGATCTGGACTTGAGTTCGACTTGTGATTTTCATTTTTGGCTTACGTCTTCTTGTGCCTGTACTTTGGACACGTGTGTACAGTTGACTCTACAGACTAAATCATTTGTTCTAGAGAGCTGGGCCTTCTTTCATTTTGCAGCGATACTTTTGCAAATGTGCCTTTTGTAGAAATAAAATGTCAATTGGTGGAGCCATTCCGGAGTTACGGGAGTGCAATATTCTTTATTGGGGCCGCAGCCCGAAGCTTTACGCCCACTCCAATGGCGCATCCCAATATCTACGTTCATAATCCAATTATATGGAACCCTGAACGATTAGCTTTATTGCTTTAAACCTTTCTGTTAGGCAACGGATAAGGCCTACACTGAAGAATAATCAAATGCTGACAATGCTCGCATTGTCAACCAACAATTCACTCGTATTTTGAGGACACGTGAGGAGGAAGCATTAACCTTATTACGAATTAGTTTGTGTAGTGGTTTGACGTCACCGTCCGTGTTAAAATGAAAATGTCCGTTGCCCATTTGTCTTACCGTCCTGTAAGAATAAAAGAATAAGCGAATAAAAAGGGTGCTGCAGACAAAACAACTTCCAACAGAAAAACTTGCACTGAATGAGCAAGAGAAATTGAGTGGGTTTGCAATGAATACAGAACACCAACTTGTATCGTCAGAATATCACTAATTAACAAACAAAAACGAACTCGTTTGATGTTTAAGGCAAGGTTTAACTGAACCAAAGTCAAAATAGCAAAAGAACACAAATAAGCTTTCCTGATACCCCAATGTTGCACAAGTGTTAAGTCCACGTTAAATTTAACTGCTGTTCTCAACCATTGAAACCATCCACAAAACAAACACTGCAAGTAATAGAAAAGGGGAACCAATAATTAAAGGCTAAGGGTCGCTGAAAGAGAACTGCAAAAAAAAAAATAACTTCGAACACAAAAACGAACTCGTTTGATGTTTAAGGTAAGGTTTAATTGATCCGAAGTCAGAAAATAGCAAAGGAACACAAATAAACTTTTCCTGTAAGATTTAGGTTTCAGATATCAGTGATGCTGTACTGTTTAGTCCGCGTGAAACCTTACTGCTGTATTCGACCATTATACACGTAAATACAATTAAAACCAGCGCCCAACCTACAAAACTTTTGATGCCGAAACAAAGGAAGAATAATGTAAGGCTGGCTACACACGCGATTACTTTCTGGGCTGCATTTTTCAGTATTCTGCAGTCAAGTCGTTTGCTTTCCGTTCATCACCCTACTGATAACGCTTTTCAAGCACTTTTCCATGCCCGGAATTTCATTATTATTTCCAGGTTTTCAAGGACTCGTACGAACCCTGAATTACCTACAGGGCTGCACTAAGCAAACGAAGACAAGTTTTTAACCATTTTCCAGCGAAGTCGTTTAGTCAAGTAGCATGCACCAATCATTAGCTGACCTATCGTGTGAAAAAGTAAAACTGATGGAAACATTTGGATACAGCAGTAAAGTTTCACGTGGACTAAACAGTACAGCAACACTGATCTATCTGAAACCTTATTACAGGAAAGTTCATTTGTATTCCTTTGCTGTTTTGCAGAATTGGATCGGGTCACCGGATCATCCGGGTCAAGTTTTAGGCCGGTTCACCGGGTCACCTGGTCTAAGCACCATTCCTGGAATTTCGGGTCAGACCCAGTGATCCAGTGTGACGCGGTCACCCAGAATTCGGGTCACACCCAGTGAACCGGAATTTCGGGTCAGACCAGTGATCCAGTGTGACCCGGTCACCCGGAATTCGGGTCACACCCAGAGCTTAAAGAAACGAAGTTAACAGCAAATTTTAGTAAAGCCGGCTCTACTTACAAAGATTAATTTGTGACATTTGGTGAAAACGGGCTTTGCAATCCAGCAGAGCAGTAAGGCTTGACATTAATTACACCACAACTTGTTATTCTATCTGACGAGACTCTAGTTGATAGATTAAAGTAAGCAATTAAAGCATTTGTTGCAGTTAAAAATTCGCTAAATGGGCATTTCAAAGGCACGAGAATTGTTGAATATGAGTTGGCTTACAGGGCTGGGGGGGGGGGGGGTTTACAGTATTATCGCATCTTATCATTTAGTTGTTTTTCTCTTTCTGCCGAAGATCACTGGGTCAACCCAGGTCTAGCCGGATCAATCCAGATCCGACTGGGTCATCAGGTAAATCCAGGTCTGGCCGGGTCACTGGCTCCATCCGAATCACAGGGTCTGGCCGAGTCACCGTGTCAATCCAGAAAGCCGGGTCTGGCCAGGTCACCGGATCTAGCTAGGTCATCGGGTCACCGGGTCTGGCGAGGCGCTGATTGTTTGGTGCAGTCCGGATCAACCTATTTTCGGTTCACCTGGTCAAAAAAAAAGTGGTCCGGTCCAACTCTGCTGTTTTGACTTCGGATCGGTTGAACCACCTTACCTTAAACATAAAAACGAGTTCGTTTTTGTTTTCTAATACAGATTGTAATCATTCTCTCTCTCTAATGTGCAAAAGTGATATTTGTATACCCGCTAAAATTGTATGTTTTACCAGGTTTGTCGATCCGATAATAGGGCCGACGGACCACTCAGACAGCGGGTAGGTTGGAGGGAGGGGTCTAAACCAAATTGGCTAACTAATTAAATCGTATACAAATCGGGCATGACAAAAGCTATGTCCGCTTGCTTTGGTCACTGAATGAGCCCTTCCCATTCCTCGTTCAATCTGAGCTTTCCGTTCCTCTCCGTTCCTCGCTCAATCAGCGTTTCCCCTACCTCGCTCAATCAGCATTCTCCATTCCTCAGAAACGTAGTGAATTCAGTATAACTTGAGCATGCTGCCTGCATGCTTCATATACTTACATTGTTTACTGCGCATTTGCAAACTGCTCAACATCGATTGATTACCAATAATTGGACCACATAGTAATAAAGTTCGGAAGGGGTAGGCGGGGGGGGGGGGGGGGAGTTAATGCTTACATACAATTAGAATAGTTGCTAAACTGTGTGTTACATCGTATTCGGGAACTCTCGGAGCGGAATACGATGGGATTAATGGCTTACACAGGAATTGGAGTTCAAATTATACTTAGTTTCGTTCGAGAGGACTCTAATAGTTTATTTGTGTACCTTAACAGCCGTGAGTTTCAAGGGGATACGAGCTCTAATGCTTTTTTCTAGTCATTGAAAATTGGAATGATTTATGGCCAAAATTTGTTGAGCTATAAAACCCATGATGATTTGCTTTGGACCCACGCTTGTTGACTTGACCTGGTTTAGGTGCCGTTGATGCCCCTCCTCGTCCTCCCCCCCCCCTCCAACACGTTAAATTTCGTTATACCCGAGTTGTCGATTCACAACAGTGAGTAGAATGGTTTGAAGCTTAAATGCCCATTAAGTAAAATAAAAAGGGTCGGGTTCCCGCGAGGAAAAGACGGGTCATAGGCCACTCTGACCCCAACGTTACGCGTTAATCCGTCCGTGCTGCCGACACGTGCATAACAGCCAGCCTCATTAGCCCAGCGCATGCGCTCTTGTTGGGTTTAGTGGTCCGGAGTCCGGTGACGACGCCAGAGGGAGTGAATGTCGCCAAGCAGGACGGCGGGTGGGCTCGTCAACTATTATGTGGGGGCGTGGGGAAGAGAGACACAACATCTGGTGAGGCTGATCCCGGTCACCCCCGCACAGATGTTCCCTGGAGGGCTGGAAAACGGAGTCTAATTGACTCGTCCGTGATTACGGGAACTCTTGTGTAGCAGGAGACCGGCCCTCAGTCGTCCTCTGATTTCATTGCGTGTAAACGGGAATTAAGTGGAAATGTCACACGACGTGAGTCACAGTGAAAACATTTAAAGCAACACCCGGCCTGCCTTATAACAGCCACCCACAGTCATGTGTCCGCGCATTGCCGTCGATAGAATCGGCGTAGTTATATTACAGTGTCTCTTCCGCCCTCGTGATCACGTGAACGACGTCTGGCCTAGCAGACGAATTGCGGGTCACGTGACAACATGGAAGCAAAAACTGTGTCGTCACAACTGGCAACAATGAAACGTCATGGTTATTGTAGACGCGCAAAGAATCATATTCGTGCGGGACGCAGTAAATAATGTTACCAATATCCAACAGAAAATCTCCACCACGCCATATTTTAAAACGGATTTTTGGCTAGGGATTGACTAATGGCAAGTAAATAAAACTTTGGGGCCGTACTTGATGTGGAGGATCGATAAAAATGGCGTTGGGAGGAATGTCCTTTTAACGGAACTGGGAGAGGATACGAACGAAATTTATTTAAAGGTACACTCCGCCAGCCTTATGACGGCCACGCGCCGATTGCCATCCGCGTACGTTACCATCGCACCGTTTCGCGAGACTCTACGTAGCAATACAAGGCCAACTAAGATAGCTGCGTTCCTCACAGCGAGGAACGCAGCTACTATCTCAGTTGGCATTGGGCGTATAGACGAAACAGCATGAATGCACAAATAGGGTCGGCGTAAACCGGAATGATTACTGTATTTTAACACCTCACTTTATTATTTTTTAGGCTAGTATCTTATAATATTTCACTGGAGATTTATTGGCATACTAATTTGAATTTTTACCGCATTAGTCTTTTAGATTTTTGATCTCATAGTAATTATTAGCAAACGATTAAAATTAGTACATGCGCGCACACAGGTGCGCGAAGGACCATATACGTGCAGGATACAGTAAATATAATTCCCCAATATTCAACAGAAAATCTCGTAGACGCCACATTTTAAAACAGATTTTTAGCAAGGGAAAAACTAACGGTAAGTAAATAGAACTTTAAGGCCGTACTTGATGTGGGGATAGATAAAAATGGCGTTGGGAGGAATGTACATTTAAAAGAAGTTAACCATTGATATTGCGATTGAGATTGTTTTTGCCATTTTTAAAACTGTGTGGTACACGAGGGAGTAATGGCGAAGTGCCTAAACATTTTTTAGTTACTACCTAGATATGAAACTCTCATTGTTGAAATATGATATATATATGATATCATATATTATACCATATATCATATTGTGTATATATTGTATTTTCCTTGCACCATATGTGTGTAACAGAAAAGAATGTCACATATGAAGGGGCATGTTCTACATAACAAACTGATGAAAAAATTCCATATGAACATATATATCTCAGCGGGGCTTGGCTGCTACTCTTATAATTTGCCGTTCCGTCGGTAGATGGCGGAGATGGCATCGTATGTCCTGCGCTGCAGATGGCTGCTGATGGCTGCTGCGCTGCATATGTGCTGCGGCTCGTGTGTAATTATAACTTCAATATTTTACAGCTATTCTGAAGCGAATTACATGACATGTTCAGCTGATTCTAAAATAACTTGGTGTACCATAAATTAATATCGACACGTTAGGGACTTAGAACAGTGACGCACCTAGAAATTTTGTTGGGAGGGGGGGCAGAAGGAGAGGGTGCTTCAAGTCCCTCGGAGCGCTGCAAATAACTCATTTTCACCAAAGTTTATTACCTTTCAGTATTTTTTCATTGCAATAAATACCTTATTTGTATGTACTTATCAACTTTTACTAGTGATTCCTGGTATGTTTTCTCCATCCACACCCCCCCCAGTTGCGCCACTGGCCCATAATGCATTCGAAAAACTGACTCGGTCCATGATCTTTTTCACAGTGTGGTTTTCGTATGAATTTGGGTTGTTAACAGTGAAGTTTTGGATGGTAAAACTGAATTTCAGCTGCGTACTATTAGATTTACTATTATTATATCTTGTGGGTGGGTGGGGGTGGGTGGAGTATGCGGATGCTGTATTGGATTACCTGAAAAAGTTGGAGACAAAAACATGCCATTTAGCGGATGTCAAAGCAGTAAAAAAAAAAACCGGGAAGCTTCTTTAAGATCCCTTGGGTCAACTCCTGGGGTGCAGTAATGAGCAATTAATGGTTTTTATTTCGATCGATGGGACCACTCTTCGGCAGCTCGTTAAAAATAACTCCCAACGTTTTTGGAAAAAGCTTTATCGGGGAAAATAACGTGCTGCGTTGTGAAGGACCTGTCTTTTAGACGTGGATTGAAGAAGCTTTAAATCAGTGCTTTGCTACTCAGTAAAGAAACGTCACCAAAAAAAAAAAAAAAAAATAGCTAGAGCCAAAGAAATAGAGTGAGCAACGTTTATGTATCTGTGATGGCATTTTGCTGTGATAAATAATTATTATCCCGTGCGTAGTTGCCGCCTTTTGTCCGTGTTCATGCTTCACCAAATTGAGTGTTCTCAATTACAATTTTACACACACGCCATATTGGCTCTTGCCAGTGTATCTTGGCCACGTAAGGAAGCGTAACACGCGTATTAGGTCATACAGCCAGCCGTAATAGCTCTGGCTATGCTTAGTTAATAACCCAAATGACGGTAGTCTTTCTTACGGCTAACCCAAGCTGATTTTCGTTTGCTTCGCGCGCTCAATCAGCGCATTCCCCTTGTCGCTCCTTTTTCTTTTTTTTAAATTTCGCATTGTATTCTTTCTCTGTATCCACCCCTCCCCTACATTAGAAACTGCAACAGGGAGGGAAAGGCATTTATTAGGTCATAAGCATTAGCTATGCTTAGTGAACCCAAATACCGCCGGAGGCTAACCAATACTGATTTTCGTTTGCTTTGCTCACTTAATCAGCGCATCCCCCCTTCAGTCATTCCTCTCCTCTTTTTTTTTTTTCATTGTTGTGTACGAATCCCACTGCGCATTTCTTGTTTCCTCCTTTACAGTCCTATATGGCAGGCAATGTGAGTAACTGCTTATTTCCTGTTGGGGTTCGTGCTCCGTAAAAGTAAAAACAAAATTGGATGATAATTTCCTGGCGGGTTTGTAATTTCTTCCAGCGTGTTTGTGTGCATTTTTCGTCGGTTGATAATACTGCAGCATATTTTCGTGCCCCTACTTGTTGATCCTCAAAAGTGTTTTTTCAACTTTTTTGTCGGCTGGTAATAATGTGTTGCATGTTTCGCGTGCATTTAGAATTATGAAAAGAAGCCTATTTTTAGCATAAGCCTGCTTTCTGACCTTCCCGGGGGGGGGGTGTTAAATCCGTTAGATATATTACACGTTGCAACGGGGTGGTGGGACAAGTGGCTTCCCCTACCCCGCGGCCAGTTAAAGGTCCAGTTATTCTGTTTACCACTGCATCACTGTTCTGTGTATATCTGGGTGAGTGAGCCACTGAGTCGGGGATCACAAGCGTTGCAACCCATTCCACCTTTTGTTTGTTCAGTATTTTTGAATGCTGTGAACGAGATTTGAAATTTGCAGGTGGACAAACTTCCACTCCCTATTCGTACCTTTTTGTCCCCTTTTCGTTTTAGCGAATTACTTACATTGCCCATTGGTCTTTTGCCGGGTTCACCTTCCAGGTATTCTTGGAGCTCCCTGTCATTTCGATCATTTGTAATCATTTTGGCCTGAATGTAGTTTCGCTGGAGCTGGCGAGTTTGAAAATCTTTGCAGTGAAACTTTGATAGGGAAGGTAAGGATGATGAGGGGATTAGGGGATCCATAGATAAGGATGACTAATGGATAGAGTTGATAAGGGTTAAGGATAAAAATATATTGATTGATAACGGTTGATAAGGGGATAGAGAAGATAAGAATTAAAAAGGGGATAGAATTGATAAAGGTTAAGGATAAGGATTGATAAGGTTGATAAGGGGGTAGAGTAAATACTTATTAAGGATAAAGATAAAGGTTGATAAGGGGATAGCGTTCATTAGGGTTAAGAATAAGGATTAATAAGGGGATAGAGTTGATAGGATTGATAAGGGTTAAGGGTAAAGAAAGGATTGATAATGGTTGATAACGGAGATACAGTTGATTAGGATTAAGGCTCAAGATAAGGACTGATGAGGGTTGATAAGGGGATAGA
Source organism: Lithobius niger (assembly GCA_023313725.1). Taxonomy (NCBI): domain Eukaryota; kingdom Metazoa; phylum Arthropoda; class Chilopoda; order Lithobiomorpha; family Lithobiidae; genus Lithobius; species Lithobius niger. Next base: position 140,060 of record JAHWFP010256500.1, read on the forward strand.
GTTGATAATGGTTAGAATAAGGATTGATAAGGTTGCAGGGCTCCCAAGTGTCATAAAATTCACAAAATTCTTTGATTTTGATTTTGAAATTTCATGAATTTGTCGTAAATTTTTGTTTTTTGTTAAATATAAAATAGAAATTGCAAGAAAATGCTGGGCAACATTCACACTGAAAGTACGAATTTCCATCACAAGTGGCCCATAAGGAAGTCAAGACTTCTAAAAACACCTTGTCGTCCCCATCTTGTAATGTTTACTAGATTTCGAAGGCTAACTGTTCTGTAGTTCAACACTTTAAACAAAGAGTTTGATACAAACAGGGTCTAACAGTCACATCTCTAAATGTTTTCAAGAACATGTTAAAAACCAGCCTTTTCTTTCATTGAAATATATTAAGTTTTGTTATATGATATCATTCATAGGTAGCCTGGGTAGTCATAAGAAATGCTGACTATAGGGTGAGGGGGTGGGTCAGATTATTTTTGGACTTAAGAGTGGGGACAGTGTCGTAAAAAATTGTAGGTCACATTTTCATTTAGTCTAACCACCGCCTCCCAGTGCCAAGTCACCAAGTATGTTAAAAACGAAAAAGTGGGTTAAAAATTATCCATACGTTGGTTAAAATGAAAACAAGATCTCGCTATGCCATAAAATTGTCATGAAATGTGAATTCCTTTTGTCATAAAATTTACAAAAAAATTGCGATTTAGGCGTGGGAGCTCTGAGGTTGATAGGGGAGAGATTTGATAGGGTTAAGGATAGGATAAGGATTAATAAGGGATAGAGTTGATAAGGATTAAACATAAGGATTGATAAGGTTAATAAGGGTTAAGGATGAGGATTGATAGAGTCATTCATGAGGAGTAAGGATAAGGACTGGTAAGGATTAAGGATAAGAATTGTTGATAATGGAATAGAGTTGGTAAGGGCTGAGGATAAGGATTGATAAGGGTGATAAGAGGATAGAGTTGATATGGGTTAAGAATAAGGATTGATAAGGGGATAGAGTAGACGATGATTAAGTAAGTGCAAGGGTAAGGTTGATAAGGGCATAGAGTTGATAAGGATTAAGGACCTTAATCCATATCAACTCTACGCCCTTATCAACATTACCAATCCTTATCCTTAATCCTCATCAACTTTTCTCAATCCTTATCCTTAATTTAAGGATAAGGATTGGGAAGAGTTGATGAGGATTAAGGATAAGGATTGGGGAGGGTTGACAAGGGTTCAGGATAAGGATTGCTAAGGGTTGCTAATTTCATACCTTCCTTGGCCTTACAACACATTTCTGTGTTTGTAAGATCTATTTTTTTAAATGAAACAGTAGCGTTCAATTTGCCACACTTTGTAAACACGTGCTTAAAACACATGTAGTGACGAAAGTGTTTAAAATAAAAGTCATGTTTTTATTAAAACAATGTGTTTTCGAAAATGATGTTTAATGAAAATGCTTATGTTCACTCATGTGTTGTAAAATGCACTCCACTGTTTTAAGATAAAACACTACTGTATTATTTTAAACACTTTCATCGCTGTGAGTGTTTTCAGCATGTGTTTATAAAATGTTGCAAACTGAACGCTATAGTGTTTCATTTAAATTTAATAAAATATAATGGAAGGCGCGGAACCAGAACCTCTTTCGTAGAACAATTCCGCACCTGGATTGAGCCTTTTTATTAAATATTACACTAACAAACACGCTGCGACGATCACTGTAGCTCACGCTGAGGGTCTGTATTGATAACTTGTTTCACGTTTGAAGTTATTTATACCACTACATTATCGAGAATGATGTGAGAAGCTTTTTAGACTTTGCTATGTCAGTTTAACTTCCGGTAATGGTTGGGTATTTTACCTCGAGATTTGAAATTATAGCTAAACTGCTTCTCAGATCGCTTTGGACAATGGCTTCGAACGAGACATAAGTTAGCAAATAAAGAAGTTGAGTGTGAGTTCCAGTGATCGTACATAGCTCATAAGCGCAAAATTTAATAAGGCTCAGCTCAGGTACGGAATTGTTCTATGAAAATGGTTCTGGTTTCGCTCCTTGTAGTATTTCTTCTCTTTTGTCCGTCGTTGCAGTCTGAACCAGCCGTTGCTCGGACATCATAGATTCAAGCTTTCAGAGCTGAGTTGAATTGTTTCAAAGTAGGCAGCAACAATCGACTGCATGCATAAACCTTTCTACCGCGACGCAATAGCTGTAAAAAAGGTACACGGATTACAAATAAAAACGTCAAGTGTGCCGTAAAAAAAGGGTTATGATTAAAGTTTCACTTTACTTGTTAAAATGTACACGGATAAAAATTGATGATTTTTAATTGAAATAAGCAAATTTACAATTGAGAAAATTGCATCTGTTTAAGCGCTGTTGTGCTTTACGAAAGATATATATGTAAAACATAAAGCACAACAGCGCTTAAACAGATGCAATGTTTTCAATTGTACATTTGCTTATTTCAATTAAAAATCATCATTTTAACAAGTAAAGTGAAACTTCAATCACATAACCCTTTTTTTTACGGCATACTTCACGTTTTTGTTTGTAATTTGTTCTCTTTTGTCATCTCGCTCGTTTGTTCGTCGTTGCAGTCTGAACCAGCAGTTATACTCCCACATCATTTCATCAATCAAACAAATATTTGAACAGCGCCGGATTAAGAGGGTGCTTTGGGTGCTGAAGCATCGGGCCACAGGTCGCAAAGGGCCTCAAGGGTGCCTCATGGTCTCGCAAAAAATAAAATAAGGTATTATTTTTAATAAAACAATTTTTTTTTGCCTTTACTGTTTTTTTTACAAAAAAAAATATTATTGTTCAAAAAAAAAAGAACACTCCTTTTTTTTTTGCGGGATGGGGATAGTGCCACAATAATTCTTATAAAAAGACAATAATTCTTATAAAAAGGCCAGTGGAGGATGTGGCCATACCGATTAAGGCGCTATGCAAGTGATTTAGGGGCGAACTGGGTAGCCGGTTCGAATCCGAGTGATGCAACTCCGACTAAACGTAAGTGCATAAAGGTGGCTTACTGAACTACGTTATTTCTAGTATATGATTTTCGCTGTTGGCTGATTTCCAATTTTTCACAATAATTTCTTAAGCAGACATCCTGTACATGGTTTAATCCGGTCCTGTATTAGGGGAAAAAAAAGTTATTGGTTAGCTGCACAAATCACTATGTAATTGCACCTCTCAAAATAATCATTGAAAAAATATAAAGTAAAAAGAAGTTGGGTTTATTTACTGTGGGCCGTAAACCACATAAAAAGCTTGCAGACTGAAGATTTTGCACGACAATATCTATTAGAGGACTAACGGTGTAAGAACAGAACTGTGCTTTAGTTCGATTTTCATCATATGCACGGAAGTCGATATTGTGAAGTTGAGTGGCTTGATCTATGCACTAGCGGTAGAAAGAGTATTTGAGGAAAAGATTTGCAGTATTTTGTGTACACGTTTCACGAAGCAAGTTAGCGGCGTGAAGTAATCTTCGTTAAAATTTACTTCTTTACGTTTTTTTTTTTCAAATCAAAGTGCTGTAATGCTTCGCATCGCCTCCCAAAACGACGGGGCACATTAGCTTGCTACAAAGAAGCACATGGATTGTAATGTCTTGTTTGGTTCGTGTGTCTTACGTCACGTTTGGTCTTTTATGTACAGATCACCTGGCAAAAGTCGGTGTTCGTTTCACAAACACAAACCGGCGTGTATTGAAAATCGGTGACTGCCATCTTCCACACAAAACCCCGACCGACACATTCCTAGTTTTGGGTGGCACGCCTTTTTATTCGGGCACAGCAAACGGTGACATCACAGAATTATC
>JAHWFP010256501.1:0-24311 GCA_023313725.1 Lithobius niger
ATTTTGAGTATTTTTGTTACGTGTTTTGTTTTGTTGTTGTAGGTTAGGTCAGTTGCCTTGGCTCGAATTTCACCAGGCAGGTAAAAGAAGTTTTACATGGAACCTTGTTTTCTGCGGATTTTTTTTTTCTCGCGGCTTTTTTCTCCTTTGGTTGTTTTTTCTGTTTTTCCATCGACTTTTTTCCCAGATTCACGAAACAGCACGTGGTAGCCTACAGAAAGACGCTTATTTTCTCTAAAAAATAAATTATAATGATTTCAATGAGTCATGTCACTTTTTACATTTGTGTGTATTTCACCGTACACGTTTTTGGAATGCAGGTGTCAGGGTGGTTTCCGCATTTTGATTCAGGCACAGCAGGTTGCTGAACTCGACATATTGAGCCACTAAATACGCAGCCTACTAAAAGTAGCAGGCTAAATATTTCTTTGGTTTAGCAATTTGGTTTGAGCTATTAAATCGTGCAAATAATTTATCGTTTTGTACGATCTGTCGAACCAAAACACAAAGTCTGGGCTATTAAATCGTGCAAATAATAATCCATTGTTTTGTTGTACGATCTGTCGAACCATTCACAAAGTTTGGCTAACGATTAGAGAATCTCGGCTATTTTTAGAGCACAGTACTATTGTGTTTCTTGATCTGGATTGAAATTTTTTTAGGCCATGCTTTTATTGTTGTTGGTTACTAATTATACGGCTTACAACAAACTGTTATCAGACGGAAATTCTAATTATGATTCATTCAGCATGAATAATAATTTATCACTCCCATTCCCATGGGAAACAGACAGATGCTAATAAATAAATAAGCTTTTCCATTATTAACGCACATAGTCATTTCCTAATATCCGCGTTGTCATCGGAGAAGAAAAAAACAACTTTAAGACACGTCTGCAATATTATTGTCATTTGTCAAACGAACGCACCCTCAACAATTTTCGGAGACGATGTTGTTGACGAGATTTAGATCTGCCTAGAACTTCACCGGCTTCGACTACGTGTTTCACAATTTTCAAAAACACGCCTTACGATTCATACAAAATCCCAGACGCTCGCTAAAAACCACTGAAACTTAAACACCCAACTTTAAAAATTAAGTCAAAAATTGCACGATGTTTGCAATGCATTCCTCTTACCTGTTAGCGTTCTGCTCCGAATACGGCCTGCCGTATATCCGTTTGCGGATCCGAAGCACCCAAACACTTTGTGTTTCCCAAATCTACACACAAAACACCGCTGCTAAATCACCAAGGGAGGTAACTCGTACTTAATCCAAACTACACCATCAAGTTATTAAAGTTGTCAAAGCACAATCCACAACGCAATAGCAACTACGTTCACCTGTTTGTTCACTTGAACCCGCACCTCTAAAACGTTCGTTCGACTAAAGTGAACTTCACCAACTCCTGAGCCGGCTATGCCTCGGGCGTTTAGTCTCCAACAGGGTGTCAGCCGCACGATTTATAATGAACAGAAAGGAAATAAACAGCCCGCTCATTCAGAATTTTGTAATGATGGATCAGAAGTGCTCCTCGACCAATCAGGAGCGGTCTGTTCCGGTATTCGAGCACGCTAACTTACGTAACAATACCCACGCACACAATCGGTATGGGCCATACAATTTTGTGTCGGTTTATTAGTGATGAAAAAATTGACTAAATCATCGTGAAAAACGGGGAAGTTTACTTGACACATTATAAATAAAGTTGATTAATTTTAAACTTAGATCTCTGAAAAATGGTTGACTTATAAATATCGGACCAGTTCACTTGATTCGTACTTGTATGTAATAAATAATATTACACAGTGGTGGGCCGTGGATTGGAAAAGGAACGGGTGGGTGGGGAAGCAAAGAGCCCTTCTGTGCACAACCCAAGTCGTCGACAAATAATGCATTCGCCTCTAGATCCGGGGGAGGGGAGGGGGGGAGTTACACAGCCCTACCGGAAAAAATCCGAGGGTGAAAAAACCATGCAAAGGCAAGCCGAAGGGGGAAAAAAAAGACAAGGAAAATAGCGTTTGCCGGCCTGGTGAAATTCGGGCCAAGGCAAATTGACGTAACCTAATCTAACCTGTAATAAAATCAGCAACACGAAAACAAAATCGACAAAACAATTCGGCTTTTTTCTGGGGAAGTTGACTGTTTTTTTTTCCAGCCTTTTTTTTTCTGTGGTTTTTTTTTTCTGCGCACGAACATGTCACCAATCCGTCCTATAAAAATCCCTTGCCCCTCACACTACTTTTTTTATTTTTTTCAGTATTTTTTGGCCGAGCGAGCAAAGCGAGCCCTTAATATTCAACTGAATTTGGATGTTGTACATATGTTTGTGCGTGTGTATGTGGTTTTCTATTTGGCATACGATAACGTTCGCAACTTTGTTCTGATTTGTTTGAAATTTACTGACAAGGGGGCTTTTATGCATGGAACAAACGAGCTCTATGATGAAAGTCCTACCTTAAATATTTTAGGGATGGAGGCCGAAATTCGAGGTCATCGTCTGAAATGGAATTCAGTGTTCAAGTTATATATATTTATTTTTTTTTTTTTGCGGTCAAGGCAAGCTACCTAAACACTAAATTCGACCACTGTGCAGAAACTGGGTAGAGCACTGGGCAGAAAGCATATAAGCGTATCTATGATTTTTGCCCATTTTTTCACGAGGAAAATCGATTTCTGGCCTGTGAATATATAAAATAGAAAGTAAAATAATCTCGCTCGGCCGAGTAATTGTGTGATTTTTAGAACTCGGTTATATGCCTAGTAAATAAATTTCTTCGAGCCTTAAGACATCTGAAGCAAACTAAAGCTCGTATAGATACACAGGCTCAATTTTGAATATTATTAGATATGGGGGGGGGGTGGAAGCAACCCCGGGGATGTGAACCAGGAAACTGCGATCACCACAAGGGGCTGTGATAATGTCCAAAACACGCTAGAATAGATCCCATATAGCCGCTGAAGGAGAATGGTAGTCTCACACTAACCTGGTCGGCAGAGACTGGCGACTTTGGCAGGGTTCCCTCTTATTCAGGTAACGAGGCTGAGCTGTATCACCGCTCACCCACCACCGCCTTGAATACCGTAGAAAATCGCCTGCTTCTTGTGGCCCCCCCCCCCCCCGGCTACGAATGGTCCCAAATACCGGTCCTTTTCTGTGATTCAACCAGACTCCCCGTTCGTTAACAGGACGGAAGGACAAATCGGCACCTTAGTGGTAAATAAATACAGACGCAAACCTATTTTTGTGACCTTTTGGACTTAAAAGTTAAACTGTCTGAGTGGGAATTAAACCCTGAGCGTTGAGATTAGTGGCAGAAGCCATACCGCTAAACCATACAAGTTGCTTGCTTTAATATTGACAGCCTACTTTATTAGTGTTTTGCTAGTTTCGTGTCAGTGTCTTGCTTTTTTGTGTTAGTGTTTTGGTAGCTTCGTGTCGGGTGGGGCAATGGACACTTCCACACAGTGCCCTGACTGTGCCCTTGAGGACCCTCGGCACGGATACGGAAAGGCCCCCCAAACCTGGATGTTTGCTTGCTGGTTGTCAATAATTAGTAAATCCCACATCCAGACACGATTTCTTTATACAGCCTAATTATAGAAGGAATCATTTTAAAATACAGTATTTTGCCGGACGAAAATTGCTTCATTTACCAAAGGAAAACGTACCTAACCTGTTAATTTTTGCATTAGTTCCTCGAACGTTGCGTTTCCCTGGAATTTCTTTTCGGTGTCTTGTAGCTGCCAGTGTCGTAACCCGACTGCGCATTTGTTGTGCGCAACCCTCTTCTATAAAAGCGCTTTCGCGCATTCGTTTGCCATTATTTCACTTCTCAATCCCTCAGGCGGTGACTCGAGAGGGGAGGTAGGTCGGGTTTGGTTATGTATGTTTTTCTTCGGCAAAAGAAACAATTTTCAGCCGGCCGGATAGGGAGGGCCGGCAAAATACTGTTTCTTCTTCGTGGGATTTGGTGGCCCTGAAAAGGCCGTTTGTTGAGACATGAGGGTCTGGCTTCCGTCTTCATGGTCCAGGCTTGCTTCAGTTTCTGAGTGCTTAAGGGGGTTGGATTACACATCTGGCTGCGACGATAAGGCTGGAAACTGGCTGGAAACTGGCTGTAACTATATCTTATCTTAACGATAAGGCCCAGACGGTGTACTCCATTGGCTTTCTTACTTTGTGTATTTCCTCATTAGTGGTTCTCGAGATGTAGTAGCGGAGTGCTCGTACCGGTTCTTGGCCAACCAGGTGTGTGTGAGCAGGTATGGTGATTGGTTTCGACGGTTTGCAGAGACGTTGTGTTTTTGTCCTAAAGTCCGCTCTCGGCGTTAAGGTGACGTGGGTGAAGTCTGGAGCGAATACACAGTTGGCTGGATCGGCAGACAATGCTTGGATCTCACTCCATTGTAGACTTGCTGCCAGGGTAACTAAGAAAACAGTTTTCCTGGTGATAATGTTCATTGGGCTGTTGAGTAAGGATTCATAAGGTACCTTTACGAGGGCTCTTAAGACAATGGCTAGTTCCCAGTCTGAAAATTTGCATCTAATGGTGGGTTGTTCTATTTGATTTGATGAGGGATTAGACGCGGTAGTCGTCCAAGAGTTATGAGCTTCCAGCAGCTTTGAAAACGGTGTTAAGGGCTGATTGGTAGACTAGTATTGTGGAGCCTTTTAGTCCTTCATTGAAAAGAGTGTTCAGTTATTTCAACATGTCGGCAATAGGGGGGATTGATTGGATTAAATTTTACCCTGTCACACCAATGAAACCATCTTGAGCAGTGGCTGTCATGTGTTAGTTGATGATCTGATGGCTTTGCTTGTGATTCGAGTTGCTTGTTCGTCATGAATGCTTGCCTTTTTGAGGAGTGTGACAATAGTAGCAACCCGTGTAGGGGTAGAGTTTTGAGGTTTGGGTGGAGCTTGGTTCCTTTTTGTTGAGACAGTAGATCTGGTAACAGAGGAAGTCTTCTTGATGTGTCTATTATGAGTTTTAGAAGATGAGGGAACCATGCTGCTGATGGCCAGTTCGGTGCTATTAGTAGAAAGGGGCCGTCAGATTGAGAGATATTTTCCTGGACTTGTGGGAGCAGTTTGAACGAGGGAAGAGGTATGTGTAGAGGTGTTCCCACGGGTAGGTTAGGGTGTCTACTGCTGTTGCCTTCCCGTCAGGGACTAAACTGATGAAGTGGGGAAATCTGGCATTGTGCCTCGTGGCGAAGAGGTCTATAATTGAGGTGCCCCATATGTTGAAGAGATACTCGCAAATGAATTTCTTTAACGTCCATTCTCCTGTTAGAGGTTTCTTCCGAGAGAGAGAGTCTGCAGTTACATTTCTGTTGCCTGGGATGTGGAGTAACAGTAACGTTGCTTGGAGTTGAATGCAAAGACAAAAAATTGATGAGGTTATCTTGTGGAGTTTGCGTGACCTCATTCCACCTTTCTTCCTGATGTAGGCGACTGCTGTTGTGTTGTCTGCTTGGACTTGCACAACTTTCCCTTTGATAAATTCTTGAAAGTGATGGAGGGCGTTGAAAATTGGTTCCAGTATGTTGATGTGTTCGAGGTCCTGGTCGGTCCAAGTTCCTGATGTTTGATGGTGATCTATGTGGAGTCCCCAACCCTCCAGTGAGGCATCAGATAGGAGGAGGAGAACAGGTTGTGGTTCGTGAAGTGGCACTGCCTGGGAGGGAGTGCTGATGTTCGACCACCAATGAAGTCTTTTCATCGGAAAATCTTGAAATGTTGGTTTTCGATGGTCTGGTTGAGGTGGTTCGCTTCCCTATGCATCGATGCTGTAGTGGTGGAGTGATCTGGTCATCCATCGGCCAAAGGGGACAAGATTTGCCATGGAGTCCAGCTTCCCAATGAGGGAGTTTGGTTCCTTGAGGGAATGTGTGGTTGTTGCTGGAATTGACGGATGTGAATTGACGGATCTTCTGCTCTGTCTGGTATGAGGGCATCACTGTTGCAGATTTTAGGTTGAATGAAACTCCCAAGAAGATGAAGTTTTGTGATGGTTGAAGTCTTGACTTCTTGAAGTTCACTCCGAAACCCAGTTGATTGAGGAGGCTGCTGGTGTGGTCTTTGTTGTTAATGAGTTTAGCTGGATCCTGGTCGTTTAAGAGCCAGTCGTCAAGATAGGCACTTGCTTCCATCTGATGTTGGTCTAGGTGGGCTAGGACCGGTTTTGGAATGAGGGTGAAGATTCTGGGTGCAGCATTTAGGCCGAAAGGGAGGCAACGAAACTGGTAGACTTTGTTTTGATACATGAAGTGAAAGAGGTGTTGAACGGATTCGTGGATAGGAACATGAAGATAGTCATCTTCTAGGTTATTTGAGATAGCCCAGTTATTGGACTTTAGTGAATGGCGAATTGATTCTAAAATTTCCATTTTGAAGTAGTGATTTTCCATGTACTGGTTGAGTGGTTTGAGATTGAATATCATTCTTTCCCATCCTGATTTCTTGGGGCGGAGGAAAATGTGGCTGTAGAAGCTGGGGCCGACTGGTTTAGGACACTCTTGAATCGCATTCTTGAGTAGAAGGTCTCGAATTTCTAATGAAAGATGTGGGGTTGGCTGAGACGAATGCTCCCAAGGAGGCGACGGTGCGAGAGGTGGTTTTGAGACGAACGTCGGACAAAAGCAGTGTTGAATTATGGAGAGGATTTCCGGGTTGGATATAATCTTTTCCCAGGCTTGGACCTAGTGTTGTAGGCAGTTTCCCTAACGTGCTGGTCTACGCCCGACCCTTTCCACACTGAAACATGGGGTCGGAGTCTGCGTCTCAAGTTCTGACTTCGAGCAGGGCTTGAAAGTCGAGGTTGGGTCCGGACCTGACTTGGAGTCCAGTGTGGAAAGGTCAGACTCAGGCCCGGAGTGGGTCCCGATATTTTACACCCATTTTAAAAGGACAGAGTACAAAATGACCCTCCAGCTGAAGCTTTCTGGTAGATGAACAATGATGCTTGCTTGTCCATGATATTGAAGACGATCTCTTCCAACCTCCTCCTTCAGTTTCATTGAATTGACTCCGCCCGTATCATTTGGAACCAGGTACGCGCAACCTACGACAACCGCACATACGTACGACGAACCAGCTTCTTTGTCGAATTGACTAGAGCGCCATATATCCAAAAGAGATGATTAAGAGATGAGTTGGTGGCTTGTTCTGCAGTTTGGGGTCCAGATAATGTTGATGCCTGCTGGTCTGTGAGTTAAAAGACGATGTCGGGTTGTGGGCAGCGTTCCGACATGTTGGTTGACTCAGATTCGAGACCTGCAGTCCTTGCTGCTCTCGTGCCCAGAAACGTCCTTCCAACCGATCCAGGAACCCCTCTCCAGCCTTAGTGCCCAGCGGACAAACATTAACCATGACCTCATAGCCGTAGCTTCTATTATATGCCGCCATTGCTGCTGTGGCGATCCTTGCTGCACCGTAAGACCCTCATGGTTTGCTACATGGACGTTCAGCTCCAGAGATGTGACATCTGTCAGGTCACACCACGAGTCATCCCTTTGGTTAGCTATCTTCTGTATCCCTTGTTCCACTGCGATGACCTAGCCAGGCGAATTTTAGTCCTGACCTTGTATTGTATAAACATTTGCATTCCGTGTGCTCGACTGCCCATCTCCTGGAGTTGCATAGTTTGGCGGAGTAACGCCCATCCTTGGCGGCTGTGCAGCATGGCTTTGTGTTGCCTCCGACAGATTCGTAGAAAAACCGTCCCTGGCCTGGAATGCATCGAAAACATGCCGGGTTTCTGACGGCCTTAGCAAGCCAGAGTAATTGTCCTTCCTCCTCCCTGTATTTGGCCTCATTTGCAGCTGAGTTACACCGGCTAGTGGTGGCGGCGTACGTTTCACATGTGGCTCCGCCCCCTCCCCCACTTGGTTCGTCGTAGTCGTCCCCTACTCATGGCAGTTGGTCCTTCCTGGCCCTTAAAGACGTTCTCGCATATCCTCCTGCCGTGAGACATAGTCTACTTCAGTTCAGAACAACCTTCTCGGCATCCAAACGTGGCAATATCTCCAACTTCCCAGTCGGATGCTATCTCTTGACTCCAGGAAGGAAAAAAATGTTGTGTGAGCGAGCCTACATTCAAATCTCTCTCGGACGGGATTCCAGATGTGGAAAGGTTGCCAACCGTTCCTTGAAAAGAAAATTTGCGAGAATTCTCCAAATGGTCCTAAATCCCGGATGGGCTCACAGTTGTGGAATGGTTGCGGTTGAGGGCGACTGAACACATGGTTGTATTTTAGAGTCCTGCTTACCCTCTGCCTCAACATTCCTTCGTGTCCAGGTACGGTGAATTAGACTTTGTCAACCCTTTGAGGCCGTATTGAACTCTTCTTCCATGGTATCTTTAGGTTGTCGATATTAAGTCTTTGAATGCATCTCGGTGTGGGTTCCGTTGAACAGAGCTCGACCACACTCGTTCGTGTGTGTTGGGCAGCTGATCTCAAAGGCATTTCTATTTCACGTTTTCTATCGAGAGGTGTAAGTCCCTTGTAAACAGCTGCACGCGATTTTGCAGGACAGCTGCATTTGCATAGTCTTGCACCTGTTGCACCTGCGAGTGATGTTTCCCTATGGATCCTTTTTAGTGATTGCCTGTCCCAACGTTATCTCGCTGGGCCAGGCCATCACAGTTTGGGAGGGCAGTTACCCACCTTTTACCCCAGTAGCTACGGCTTGCTTTACGTAGTAACCGGGGAAAAAAGAAGAGTTTTAGTTGAAATTCACAACGCTTTAACTCTAAGATTAGAATCGTCTTCAAGTGACCCTGCCTACACTGAAAAAAAACCTAAACATAAAATGTTGGATATGTTGCTTATCAAACCACTCACCCCAAGATTGCAAAGAGCATGAAGAGTGTGGAAGTGAGTTTGGCCTTAAACACCATGAGAGGTTCCCAAACCATTTGGTGTATGGAATCACTAATTTCGAACTTGAAACTGCTATACTATACACATCTAGTAAATATAGAAATAAAAACTTTGAGAAACTTTAAAATCCTTTCCCAACCCCTTCTTCATGGTTTCATTGTACAGCGTTAACTGACACGCACAAACTCAAACAGAAATTCTGTTTTAGTTATTAAAGTACTATATCAAGCACGGGTAATGTTGGATGCACCGTTTGAAAAATTGATATGGTTAGGTCTATCATTTGTATGTCCATGAGGCATCAAATTAAGTTTCTTTAAAAACCTTTTAGTCTGGTTACACTTAGTAAACACCTACAACGTCAGTCTTACTTAAGACTAAAGAAATTAAGACTAAAGAAATTCTGATTTTCGTCCACTTCGCTCACTCACTCAGCGCAATTCCTTGGTTAAAATGCCATGATAGCGTTATTCAAGCTGTTTAAATTTGTCCCACGATGGGTAAGGCAATATTAATTGAAATGCGTGATGGGCCGAGTTGATTATCGTCCAACTATTTACTACAGTCCGTCGTCTTTTGCAGCTCTTGGGTTGCAGCGAGGATTACTGGACTAACACATTTCCCCATTTCACTGCATAGCTTGTTCTGTATTGTTGGCTGCAGTTGCTGGTTGCTTTCTGAAACAATTCAATGGTGCTCACGAAGCCCGTATTTAGGAAATAACTAAACCATGTTGGCCGTCTAATTTTGAAAATTAAGACTTAGCGTCCTTTGGTTTTAAACTGTAAGATTTTTGCAGAAACCCGGCTCGCTCGTTTCATTTGGTTCATCAATGACAAAATATACTTTTCTCTGGCCGACAATGTTACTTTCCGCGCGCTCAAGCATCGTTCATTGTTGGGCAGCAATGATAGAGCTCGTACGGAGATATAGTTGACAATGGTGTGGCATTGATGTTTTTCGTGCGCCTAAACTGTTGCAGTGAGCACCCTACGCCTAAGTAGTCGTTAATTGTTGAATTGTTTGAAGTTGTGGTCAAAACTCCCTCAATAAATCAGTATATCAATCTGAGGATTAAGGACCCTATTGTATGTGCGGTGTATCTTGAGTCGTGCAAGTATTTTGTGAGCGGTTACGTCTTCCTGGATGGGGTGGCTTTAATCGATGGCCGCCATTGTTTTTGTAACCATCTTGGATGTCAACAAGGCACTCTGCTACTGAAAACGTACAATCGATTATCTGTGTTCGTTGTGCGGAGAACTCAAGATAGGCCGCGGACACTATAATGATGTGATGATCATGATGATATTCAAATACTTTCGTATTTCATTTATTTTTTTTTGTTTTTCATATGAGGCGAATGTCCATCGAGCATTGTTGTTATAGACGACTCTGCTATTCGACTACGTATTACTCTTAAGGCTTGTTTTAGTAGTGTTTGTCATTGTGTGTTTATTTTTTGTAGAATTGTAGGAGGGGCTGATGACCAGTTTGGGGTCCGAGCTCTCTAAATTAACTAATTGACTGATATTCGTTAGGCGTTAAGTGAGAAATTTGACTTATTATTTTAACTCGATTTCTTCTTAAGTGTTTCAAAACAATTGGTAAATATAACAAAAAAATAGCCTCGCCTTCATAAATGGTAGCAATTACGCAACGTCGGCTCACGTAATCCATTTCTCCGTTAATTGTGAACTGCATTATTTTATGGTTGCAGGTTGCAGACACTCGACCCCCTGACCCGGCGGCCGTGACTTAAGAACAATCTCAGCTCGAGGCGCCATTAGAAAGCAGGACAAACAATAGCCGGCTCGCAATCGCCCACTTGGTCAACAGAGCAGAACAGCAGAAAAAAAAAAGTAAGAAAGTTGGAAGAATTATTCGGAACGATACCGTAGAATTAAAAAAAAAATCGACATAGCCTTCACTTGTTTACATTTTAAATGCGACCGTTGCATTTTTTTGCTTTGTCCCACATTTGTTTTAGTAATTATGTGAATTATAGCCATTGCAAAATTCGGAATAAACACTGAAGCCATGTTGTGATGATAATGGCTCTGATAAAAGGACCCTCTGTCTGATAGGGCAACAATTTACACATAAAAAAAAAAGGTGATTACCCGCTTCGTAGAATCCCGTTTCACAGAAACCCGTTTCCCAGAAAATAAAACGGATAAAGATTTTTCTGCGAAGATTTTTTCCCGTTTTTCAGAATCACGTTTCGCCAAATCAAAAATTCTTTAAAAATTTAACATTGGAGATTAAAGCTGATTAAAGCTGCTTCATAGGTAAGGTCCTCTCCTGCCATCGGCTAGCCTCAGACAATTATTATTTCTTCCTGGTGTACCCCTTTTTAAATTACTGTATCCTCGCCTGGATCAACACGTCAAAAGCCAACAAACTTCGACTACTAAAACTCCAAAAACGTTCTGTTAGACCCATTCAGCACCAGCCTATACCACGCGCCATGGCTGTTTGTTGTGACGCGCATATCACGTGACTGGGCTAGTCCAATCAGACGGCCAAACAGCCGTTGTTTTCGTTCGTCATTGGCTAACTCATGGTGACGTCACGGCAAACAGCCATTGCGCATGGTTTAGCCGACAACACTCCCTCCCTCTTTTTAAACATTTAAAGATTCTGCCAATTCAAGACCTTATGAAATTTAGAATTGGCCTTTATAAGCCCACCGTCATGGAAAAAATATGGTTTCATGCATCTCAAAGCGTAACAACACCGTTCATTCTCATTTCACCAGACGCTTTAACAATCTGCATTTGGACTTCCTTCGCACTCAACTTGGCAAGTCGTACCTTGTGGGGCAACTGCCAAGGACCTGGAATGACATCCCACAAGAAATAAGAGCAACCATTTCTTTTTACTCTTTCAGAAAAACCCTCTACTCCCACCATTTACTACAGTCATCTCTAGACATTTTATGATTTACCATCTTGATGGTATAATAGCGGTTATCTGGTGTATTTGATTAACTGCCGCCTATTAGACTTTGTCTCTTTTGTCCTT
Organism: Lithobius niger; assembly: GCA_023313725.1. NCBI lineage: Eukaryota > Metazoa > Arthropoda > Chilopoda > Lithobiomorpha > Lithobiidae > Lithobius > Lithobius niger. The sequence continues at coordinate 11,917 of JAHWFP010256501.1, forward strand.
CTCTTGTTTGTATCTTAACCCTTGTCTACTCCGTTTAACTATTTTCTTTGCCCATCCTGTCTTGTCCAGTAGTTCTTCAGTCCCGTCCTGTCCTGTGTTTGTCTCATTTGTACTTTCTTCACTGTCTGCTGCATCTTGTAATTATCCTTGCCTTACCTCATGTTTTGTTACATATTGCTTCAATTTGCCAGCTGATATCATAGACCAATTAGCTGTTTCAATTTATTTATTTTTTGTTCAATTTTACATGGCTTCACAAGACATGAGTCTTCCATTTTGTATTTTGTGTAATGTCTATATCAAATTAATAAAGCCTCGTTGTCATTGTCGTTGCATTTTCTAATTGGAAGGAATGTGTGATTAAGTTGCGGTTTCTGATGTTATATGCCTTAGCGGCAGCGAGCGTAGTAGCGCGAGCAGGCACGTTATTTGAAAAAAAAATTATTCTGCGAAATGGGAATTCTCGTTTTGCAGAAAAATTCGTAATCGGTTTTATTTTCTGCCAAATGGAATTCTGCGGTAAGGGACATGACCATATAAAACCCTTAAAACTCATCAAGCAGGCTCCAAGAACGACCACTGCGATCGATCAATTCTGAAGCAAGAGACTGCATACTAGTTTTATCAAGTTTTATCAAGTTTTCTCAAGTTTTCTCAAAAGAAATTTTCATAACATCTAATTTACGCATTTTTATATTGACAATCGGCCTTATTTATTGGCTCTTTTCTGTTCTGATATCATTTGCTTTTTTTTAGGCGGATTATTAGTGATCAATCTTTGTCCTTGCTTCGCAACAAAATTTTTATTTATTTTTTTTACGTGAAGCTCTACTTACGTTAAGACTTTTAAACTCTTTACATTTTTTACGTTTTTTATTCATTATTTTGTTTTTTGACAAATGGCCATCCACCCTTCTTCTTTTCCATTCGACTGGCGATACCATCGGGTACCTTTGTGTCCCTTGCAGGTCTAACCTTGGTGGTAAGGCAGTTGAGATCCTAACCCACCCTTCCTAATTTGATCCCACCTTTCCATTGGTCATGCAATTTTTAAAAATTAATTTTTACCTATACGCAAGCTTTTGAATTTTATTTTGTATTGTTTTTACTTTCCACCTTCGCATTCCCTATCTACCATGGTTTTGTTTATCATTAGTTTTTATTTACACACGTCTTAAATGCAGCCCCTATTAAGGCTGGCAGTCAGCGATCCCCGTGATCCTTGCCAGACCTGTTGCTCCAGCAACAAAATGATTATTATTATTATTATTATGTACAGCTCCATGCAACTGTACATCTCTGAAACAAGTATCTAATCTTAAATATCTCGGAGTTACTCTTGATGACAACTGGAAGTTCGACCAACATATTGATGAAATTATACGAAAAATCAGAGCAACTATTCCTTCACTTTACATGGTAAGAGATTTCCTGGATAAAAACTGCAAAATTTGTCTTTTTGATGCTTGGGTCATGTCAAATGTTAGGTATGCTTGTACAATCTTTGGTTCCACTTCCACATGTCATTTGACCCGCCTACAAAGGATCTTAAATAAAGCAGCCAAAGCACTCTTTAACTTACAGGAAAAAACCACACAGGAGGTAACACGCGAAAATAGGCTACTAACTTTTATGAACCTTTATAGGCTTACAATTGTTTACAACAATTTCTTTGACAAAACATATCAAATAAGAATCGACAGACCACTAAGAAATAACAATGCATGGTTAAAAACACCAACTTGGAGGAATTCCTATGGCAAGAGATGCAATGCGCATATTGTTCCCTCGATTTTAAATGAAATTCCAAAAAATATTAGGGACAAATTATCACATAACAACATCAAAAAGATAATTAAAGAATGGATTCTTACTGAATAAAGAATTCTTATTAACAAGGCTCATATTACAAAAGTCTTTACACCATGTAATAAAAAAAAATATACATTAAAAAAAAAAAAAAGTTAAGAAATCTTGATTCTCTAAATGGGGAATCCAAGTGCGGATTGATGGTAAATCCTGACTTGTATAAATTTTCACAACATTAGAAAATTAAAAACTAAAACTAAAAACCTTTAAAGTAAATGCATTATAACAATTTAACAAATAAATAAATTAACACTGGCGATAGCCAGTGTTAGTAAGGGTCGACCTAGGACCTCTGTGTTAAACTCTCAACTTTGAGAGCTTATAACTCCGTCAAAAGTAAACATATTTAAACCAAATTTGGAATCTAGCCTTGACTAGTAAAGGCCTGTCTGCAGTCCAAAAATTGTGAAATTCGGTCCAGCCAAACCCGAGATGCAGACAAGGGCCAAATAGACTACTTCTTGTTCAGCTTCTTGTTGTTGTTGTTGTTGTTGTTCTGGGGATACTTTCGTCTGTCCTCTCTACAGGTCAAACCATTTGTACTATAAAGCTGGTTCTTAGCTCATTTTACAGGTATTGCTCTGTAGATGTGCCCTTTTCATAAGGCCTTTTCTAATTGGTCAAGTGGTTCAGGGGTTACGGAGCTCTAAACCACCAGATTGATTGTTTTACATTGTTTTAAACATTGTTATTATGCAACAATACCAATTAGCAAACATCAGCTGCGAGACATAGACTGAAGATTAAAGGATTTGTTTCTATTGTTAACATTGGCGATAGCCAGACTAGTAAGGGTCAGCCTAGGGTCTCTTGTGTTAAACTATCAGCTGTGACCGCCAACTGCACTGTTTTACAGTTTAGCTGCAATTCTAAAAGTAACACGAATTAATAAACAAAAACGGAACGTTAAATGTTTAGAGTAAGGATCTAAAAGTCAAAACCTAGAAGGAACACGGACAAGCTTTGACAGTTAGGGTCTAGGTGTAAAATTTTTTCAGTAAGAGGCTGGTCCTTACTACCCGGTGGTCAGCAATAAATACATTTTCATGAAAAACTGGAAATCATCCTACAATGACCCATGTGATGATCAAGTGGTAGTATGGTTATACGTTTCCTGCTTTGCTTTACGTTGAAAATTATTTTTCAATTTAGTAACATGCCAGCATATTCGTAGCAAACAGCATTATGGTAATCCTCTACCATAAATCTACGAAATATAATAAAAATTCTAAAGCGTCAAAAGACAAAATGCCAAACTTCACAAGAAAATTGTGTTATTAAAGTTCCAAAACAATATTCTAAGAACAAAGAAAACCTGCTACAACCGTTCATACACACGTTCAGTCCGAAGAGACTAGAACTAATCTAACCACCGGGTAGTAAGGGTCTAATGCTTTCCAGCCTCTTACTGACAAAATTTTACACCTAGACCCTAACTGTCAAAGCTTGTCCGTGTTCCTTCTAGGTTTTGACTTTTAGATCCTTACTCTAAACATTTAACGTTCCGTTTTTGTTTATTAATAAATAAATAATAAATGAATATATGGATAACCTGCAGAATGTTACACTAGCCTACTACAAATTGATGCAAGTTAATATTACTCTGTATTGTTATGATTATTATTTTTTTTTCTTTTTCTGTTTTTGTATTGTTTTGTATTTATGTGCTGCCTCTCATACAAGCTCTCGAGCTTCGAGAATTTTTGTGCAATAAAGTATTATTATTATTATTATTATTATTATTATTATTCAAAAAACGTCAAAAACATCAAAAAACATTAGCAAATTGCGAGGAGGTAAAAGAAAATATGAAATGCCACAATGGAATAATTCTTATGGAAAAAGAGGAAAAACATGGTATGTGCCAGAACTATTTAATGAACTTCCAGAAAACATGTTAAACTATGCAAATCTGAATGAACTTAGAACAAATTTAAAAACTCACATTATTAAAAATCAATCTTGAGGTAAGATAAAGCGCAGACAATGACTTAATACATCATAAGGATGGAGAAATTTATGTAAAATAATGTATTTATTTATGTAACTTAATATAATATAATGTATGTAACTCTATATCTTGATGTAAAATAATATATGTATAGATGTAACAGTGTTGCCAGTGAGGGCGTCAAATGTAATAATGAAACAAGTGATGAAAATGAATAGGATGTATTGTATCTCATACAAGCTTTGAAAAAAGCTTCGAGGATTACAAATTGTAAAAAATTGTAATTTATAATAAAGTTATTATTATTATTATTATTATTATTATTATTATTATTATTATTATTATACTACAAAAATTTAAGAGCACGAGGCAACGCAACCGCATTACCATCCAACGAAAAATTTTCTAGGTGGAGAACAAAAATTAAATATATCTCTTGGCGGAACAAGTACAGTAGTAATGAATGAATGAATGACTTGAATGTATTGAAATTTTATTACACATAAAGGTAATAAGGTTTCCAGAAGGGATGGGGTATCATACTCTAACACTGGACCTACATTTAAAAGAAGATAAAAGACAATAAGTGGTATTAAAACAAAACAAATACTTAAAAACATTTTAAGTAGGCCGAAAGATCGCACTTCTCCAGGCCACTCTTAAATTGGCTGAGACTCGTCGACCCCCACCAGCTCCTGAGGAAGACAATTCCATGTCCTCACCACACGGTTCGAAAAGAAATACTTAGTATAATTTCTTCTTACAGCACGTAATTCAAGTTTAAGATGATGACCCCTAGTCTGGAGATTGCCACGAACAGTGAAAAATACATTCGGGTCAGTATCCACCAGTCCCTGAAGAATTGAAAAAGTAACCGACAGATCGGCACGGAGTCGTCTTAGTTCGAGTGAATCTAGACCTAAGCTCGCAAGTTATTGTGAATATGGCAAATTTCGCATGCCAGGAAGGCATTTTGTGAAGGAGCGTTGCACGGACTCCACAACCTTAATATCTTTAATGAGATGAGGGGACCATACATGACTGGCATATCCAACATAAACTTTAAAGGCTTTAACCAACATGGCTCTGTCGCCAGATAAAAAGCATTTACTCATCATGTAGCTAACCCTCTTTGCTTTGGCCGCAACATTACAGCAATGCTTGGAGGAATTTAAGATTCGAAGTTAGTTGAATACCAGGTCTTTTGTCTCATAGATGTAATCAAGGACAGAACCTCCCAACCAATACTCCGCTCCGTAGTCCTATGGCAAATTCCTCGAGGCAACACTTTGGACTTCCCATTATTTATGGGCAATTGTCACTTTAAAGACCATTAATTCAGGAAATCATTAGCGAACTGGAGTGAGTCAGTAATGCTACTATACAGCTTGACATCATCTGCATATTTGGGAAGTTTAATGCTTCCAATCTTCGGGGATAGATCAGAAATGAACAAAAGAAACAAAGGGGGACCCAGCACCGACCCCTGCGGGACACCACTTGTTACAGTCAGGAACAGTCAGGAAAGGACAACAAAGTAATTGCATTCCCATGGGGAAATCATCATCCAGTTTGTTTATTTTTAAAACAGTTCCAGTTTTATTGTGCGTACTTACACTAACAAGGGAGGAGTGACTGAACGGGGATGTGCTGATTGAGTGAGCGAAGAGAGCGAAAATCGAGCAATGGCTAGCCAGTTGTGCGCAAAATGTGAATGAAGAAACATTGTTGGTGATGGACATGCACATGTGCGACCAAATCATACCAGTGTTGCAAACGGTGCTTCCAACACCACCCGTGCACGTGCAGCTAGTGATTCGTATCACCTAAAAAATTTTGTAGTGGTGCTGATATTAGCAAATAAAGCATTAGATCACTTCGCTACGGCATCGAATGGCTTCGGCTGAGCCTTGTGGGCGCCGTTAATATTCTTCATGAACAAACCGATTAAATGATTATTTTTGTTGCCGGATTTCTAACAAGTCATGACTCACGTTGGTGGCTTTTTTCCTTCAAAAGTAATGAAGTAAAACGTGGGAAAAACGACCGTTTCTTTGCTATGAACTCATCCTTGTAGTGTGTGATAAAATCATCAGAATTCCCTTAGAACTTGTGTTTAACAATAAATCACAAGGTTGCTTTCAGCCTCGGATTTGGAGTGTTGGACTTCTTGGACATGAAAATAGGGGAATCTGTTTCTCCAAATTTTTTAAACTTGTATTACCCCCCCACCCCCCCCCCCCCCCTTCCCCAACTCTCAGATGGTATGTATTGTGTGAACTAAAGGGGGGCCTCTCACTACAGGAATGAGCCTCCGTAGTAGGGGCCTCCCCGGGATTCCCAGATTCTCAGGAGGGCTAATCTGACGCTGATCGCTTGCCCTCATTTTATACATGTTTGTGACATTTAGGTCACCCCTAAGAAATGGTGAACAGCTTAAAGCTCGGCTGAAGCAAGGGTCTGCCCCGGTAGCTCAGTGGTTACAGCACCTGGCCTGGTTTGCGGGAGGTCCTAGGTTCGAGTCCCAGTCGGGGCAGTAGTCTTTTCTTTTTTTCTTTCTCAGATTAGTATACGGTCTTGTAATATTATTCTCAAAGGCTGATTGACGCAGGCTGTTGGCTTCGTTAATCGAGCATCACCGATTGCTGAGAGCTGAAAAGTCTATTTTGGGAAACTTTTATCCCCATTATGGGTTTAATCAAGGCGGTATCGATTGATTTAACGCTCGATGGCGTCGTCCTCTTTAATGGTTCGGCAGAAAGTTGCTAATGATCCAGGTGGAAACGCTAGAGTAAATAAACCTGCTAATGGGGCAAGGACACACACCATTTTTTTTCACTTGGGTGGGTAGCTGTATTAGTAGAAGTCGCGAAAAACGAGAGACGCTACGATTATCGCACCCCCATCATTTTTTTTCCATACCAAATGGATGCTCGTGTTGAGGATGTGGTCAAGTGGTCAAGTGGTCCGCACGGCCTAGGGGTCAAGTGGGCCAGGGATCAAGTGACCTAGGGATCTAGGGCCTAGGGGTCAAGTGGCCTAGGGATCCGCGGGCCTAGGGGTCAAGTGGCCATGGGTCAAGTGGTCAACTGGTCAAGTGGCCCGCACGGCCTACATTTTTTCTCGCAATTGTGAGTTTTGATGACTATGAGTAATGCACTCGATTTGTGCGTATTGGCAATTTTTTTTTATACCCCCCAACAAACAACAACTCCAATCCAACGCCAACGAGCACGGAGCAGGATCACTGTAGTGCATGCCTGTCAGCTTGTTAGGCATAGAAGTCTTCAAACATAAGCAGCCCAGATTAATGAATGCACCACCTCGTTAGCACAATTGTGGCCGACGAATATTTAACAGTGTAACTTTTTTACGATTCCAGTCGGGGGGGGGGGGGGGGGGCCCCCCCTTTGTTTATTGTCCCGGCCCCCAAACTTTTATTTTTGGAACAACAAACTACAAAGAAAAAAAAAAATTCCCCAATGGACTTTCTCCCCCCCCCCCCCCTCACTACAACGCGACTTGCCGACTTTTTTTTCAGTTTATTTGCCCTGAGGACGATGACGAAGATTTTTCCGTCTCGTTGTCATTGTTGCAGTTAGGTAATGAATAAAAAAAACGTATACAATTACAAAAACTGTATGTCTGTTTTCACTTCTGGTTGTTTTTTCCCTTCCCAATAGTTTTTGTTCGTTTTAATTTACCATTACCATTTCCTTGTTTTTCATGAACCTTGTTACCCTGTTGTCGCACTCCTGCCGGAAAAAAAATATTTTATGAGTATTTCATCATTCTGAAAATTGTATCAATCTGTAGAATCATCAAGGAGACGTTTTTACGGCCTTTTTACAATTCACGATAGCACCTACCGATATCGACTGTAAACGTTAGGATGACGGCCACATACAACACACCCCAGATTCGACACTTTCTGTATTTAGTCTTATTAGGAATGTAAATTGCGTTTTCAATGGAGGGCGCCACTCTTATTCTCAGTGTGGCTGCATTGCCTGTTTCACCGTCTTGATACCAAACGATAAGCCTGCAACAACGATCGCGCATACAGTAGTTGTTACTCAACCAACTTCGAAACCTTCAACTCGGCTCTAATAGCCAGCACCTATTTGGAATTAAGGCACTGTTTGAAGGCCATTTTTAGACTTTTGTATACATTGTCGTTTTATTCTTGTTCTCAGCGTGGCGAGAAATAAGTATTTAGGTGGATTGGTGTTAAGACACACCCTAGTACGTCTCCACCAAGATTTAACGACAACATCACGTCTGTCCTATTCAGATGAAATATTTATGAGCATGGCGACGATTAGAGACTTGTATCTTTTACAGCTAAGGTAGTTTGGCTGTTTTCAGGCACTTGAGGAAAAATAACGCGACAGGAAAGGCTAAAACTTCGTCTGGTCGGGAAACTTGTGTTACCGGAGTCCTGACATCATACATGTCAGTCACGATTAGAGACGCAGCTCAAGGTTTTCTTGTTGGAAAAAAAATGCAAATAATGTTGATATTTGCCTAATTATTGCTAACTAGCTCTAATAATTCTTCTTAGCTGTCCATAAAGCTGAAATTGTGCACATACATATAGTTTAACCGTGGGCGTGCCTATTGCTGGGTTTGGGGTAGGAAGGGGGGTTAGAGGAAGTACACATTCGAAGTTACCAGTCAATTCCAATACTATTTTAAGGGCTGAGTTTACAGTATTTTGTTGTTGTTGTTGTTGCTGTATTACGAGTGCTAGACCATAATAATCAGACACCTATTTCGGTTTTTCAGAGAGTATGAACCCAAACGGGACCATCTGCCGTAACAAACCTTAACAAACTACAAAACTAAAAGAAAGCGCATTACAAATCAAACCAGAGAACACAAAATAAACTTAAAACAAATTAATATCTGCAGCAAGACCGGGTAAACTGGGGAAAAGCGTCCCTCACTAACATGCTAGGCAATAGAGACCTTAAGCCCTATCTTTAAGGACATCATGTACCCAAAATCTAGATGTGAGAACTGAGCAGCCGGAAAACGCAAAGATGACGGAGGGTTGAACATCACCACGAAACTCTTCACACCTAGGGATACCAATGTCAATGGTCAAGGAGATAGCAGTCAACTCGCAATGAAGGTAGCCTACTGAGCATTTCTGACAACCTCCTGGCAGACGCGTACAATGACTCTGAGCGCCGGTGCACACGTGCGGTCGCCGCATTTGCGGTCGCCGCTGCGGTACCGCATTTGCGGTTTGGTTTACGTGCCATCTGTTGGATACTGCACACGTACCTGCGTCGACGTTGCGTTACCGCCCGCCGCTCGTGCGGTCGTTTTGCACCGCAATTCCCCCCGTCAACGCAGCGGTACCGCAGCGTTAAAAAAACGCAATTGCGTCTCTGAGTACCTTGTGTGACTTGATTGGGGGGACACACGACCGCCGTTTACCGCAAAAGCGTTGCCGAAAATGGCGTCCAATTTCGAAGAAATAGACATGGAATTGTTTATTGGGAGAGTAAAGAACTATCCTGAAATGTGAATGTTGCTGCAGAAATGATTGAAGACTCATTGGGAAGTAATTAAAGAACTTATCCGATTTTTTTAGTTAATCTGCAATGGATGTATAACATTTTCACCTGGTACGTCTTAAATTACTACATCAATGTACCAAACTTTGTCGCATGGTTTTAAAATATATTTTTTGTTCACGAGGTAGGCGAAAAAAGCAACATCGTCTCATTCATTGGTTTCAAACTATAATTTTTTGTACACGAGGTTAGGGAACCGAACGCGTACATACGTCACGGAAGCGGCACCGCAGTGTCAACGCGCGTTAATAAAACGCACGTGTGCATTGATTGGATGCGTCGCCGCAGCGTCCAAAAAACGCACGTGTGCACCGGCGCTGAAGCATCCGGCCATCGATGGTCACTGAAGGAGGCATCACAGTATATATGCGGACCCGGGAAGTCAAGTCTCACAACGCCATAGTGCTTGGGCGCACACTCCCAGGCCAGTGCTCACACAACCAAGTCATGACCTAGACCCACGGGGCAGCAATATGTCTGATTTGAGCTAACTGAAACAGATCCAACTGAAACACTTTATAGCTGCATCCGAAGTCACCAGTACCTGGCAAACGATATTTCCCAGCACCAAGGGTGCAAAAGTCTCATAGGGTAATGCTGATGGAGTCATGACGTGCTTGGTGCAGAAGCAGACACTGAGACTGGCATCGGACACACCACATTGGCAGAACAACACCGGCTTGCACATAAAGTGCAGGAATTGAACATAATCCACTTTAGATTGCACATAATTGTGTAGAATCTATGCAGAATGTACCATTTCTACATTACTTCCTTGCTAACAAGAGCGAGGAGAACTAAGGTCATCCCAACTACATGACTGCACAACCCCACCACCTCTGCCCTTCAAGACAAGCCATGAGTCCCACCACACTCCTAGCTACCAACCTCACCTACGCTTTGGACCCATGCCCCTCCAATGAAAAGGCTAACATGTGTACCGGGAAACGTGAAAAAAAAAACTTCTGCCCCAAATTTTCCAGGTGAAAGAGACATCGCAGAGATCTCCAACCATCAATTAACCACACCAAGAACTGCCTGCATAGCAGCCAATACCACCTCACTGAGGGTCCCACGAACCAATCGAAGACATCAGCATAAACTGCCATATTTCTTGTGTGCACGGCGTATCTTGAGTCCTGCAAGTATTTTATGAGCGGCTACGTCTTCCTGGAGGGGGCGGCTTTAGTCGATGGCCGCCATGGTTTTTGTAACCATCTTGGATATCAACAAGGCACTCTGCTACCAAAAACGTACAATCGATTATCTGTGTCGTTCTGGGGCGAACTCAAGATAGGCCGCGGACACTATAATGGTGTGATGTTTCTGTGAATTGGAAACAAATCAAGGCAGAAACAACTTTCGTGTGATAATTCCCGACTAGGTAAACCTTGGTTGAGAGAAGCAGCTTCCTGCAGATGACACAAATACCCTGGAACATGGAAACCCACGTAAGATAGCGACTGATTTGGACCGAACTGCCCTAACCACCAGTGATTATTGACAGAACCATACGCTGCTCGGACATCCAGAAACATTGCCAGGACAATTTCCTGACCACTTCGGTCATTATGAAAACAAAACTGAGCTGGATGCAAAGCTTCCCTCACCTGCGAGAACCAGACAAGCAGTCGCACCAGCAACCTCTCGAAAACCTTGCCCCCAAAAAACAACAACGCAATGGGATGGTAACTAGAAAGTTGCAACCTAACCTTTTTTCAGAAAAGATGGAAAAATTGTAAATCGAACTTTTCAGTGGTTTCAAAGGTACTAAAATTGTTGAAAATGAGTTTGTTTTACATCTAGAAGGTTTAACGCGTTTCCAGCTGAAGCCATGGGGCCACGAAACGAAAGGGACGCATACCAGGCAACCCCTCGGTAAAGCGACGCTGGGCCGATTCGACCAGGTCAATATCTTTTAATAGGTAAGGGGACCATACCGGAGTCGCATACTCCAGTAGTGGACGCACGCACAAACACCTTGAAATAGATCTCCGACCATCGATTAACCACACCAAGAACTGTCTGCATAACAGCCATCGCTAGGTAATTTCTATCGGAATTGTAGGCAGGAATTCGAGGGGCTTAAAATACCCGATCTGCCTAACCTCATTCTGAACTCCAATTTTTTTTCTTTCCCCTTCCCCCCACCCAAAAAAAATATATGTCATCGGTCCACCCCTGGTAACAGGTCAAAATTACGGGAAGTGATTCCATGAAATAGATGATTCCATATAACTAATAATTAAACGAAATTACAATGAAGGGAAATTCCGGTATCAGCAACAACCACTTTTATGTTGCATAACGAAACCTGGAAAATAAATAACCAATTAATTTAGCTACAATAATGACAGTAATTAAATGACTGTCATTTCTGTTATAGTGGTCACGCTCAATTGACGCGGCTACGGTTCATGTATATTAACAAGTCTTGTTGCTACACTCCAGCACTAAATTCGACCCTTATTGTTATCAAACCTTTTTATTACGTTGACGTGTGTCACTTAAAGCCGTATATCTCAGCGTAGTAGGACAAGGAATTCCTCCACCGCTACGCCCTCCTCCCTCAGACCCGAAGTTACGGGTAAAATTTAGTAAAAGTAGGTAAATAAGCCATTTATTGCAACTGAAAAAAAATCTGAAATTTATCCCAATTATAGGAGTTCAAAATGGGCCCAGAGAGGACAGCTAAGAACGGGGGGGCTCCAAGCGCTGTAAAACACAGTTCCTTAATTTTAGACGTAAATGCCTTATTTGCTACCAAATTTTCGTAGTAAATGCCTCATTTGCTACTTTCTACCACATTATAGTAGTAAATGCCTTATTTGCTACTTTCTAACAAATTTTAGTAGTAAATGCCTTATTTGCTACTTCTTCCAAATTTTAGTAGTAAATGCCTTATTTGCTACTTTCTAACAAATTTTAGCAGTAAATGCCTTATTTGCTACTTTCTAACAAATTTTAGTAGTAAATGCCTTATTTGC
>JAHWFP010256501.1:30863-48569 GCA_023313725.1 Lithobius niger
TTATGTTATGTTATGTTATGTTATGTTATGTTATGTTATGTTATGTTATGTTATGTTATGTTATGTTACTCCATTAACTTCAGACAGTACCACTAAATTCTCGTGGGTTAGTTAGAATGCTATCTCTGTTCACAAGTAAGCCCGAAACAGTTTATCAGCAAGTCATACACTGGTAATAACGTAGTACAGTAAACCATCTTTACGTACTTGCGTATTGTTCGAGTGTCGTGATCCGGATTCGAACTGGTAAGCCAGTCAATCACCAGATCATTGCCATGACACCTTTACTGATCTGGTCAAAACGGTAGAGGTAGCATTGCAGAGCAGGATGGTGGCCTGGTGGTTAGCACGACCAACTTATATGCCAGAGGTCCCAGGTTCGACCCTGACCTCAAATACACAAGCATTTTCTGCCAGAGAAGGGCCCTGTAATGCCTCGTGCTCATGTCTATTGGAGCATGTAAAAGATGTTAAAAATTTCTGATTGGAATTACCAATCAAAATTGTCCTTCTGGCGTCATGGCAACGGCTTGGAGGGCGCGTCAAACCTGCAAAGTAGCCTATGGCAGTGGCTTGGTTTGCCGGTTAAATCCGGGTCACATCACGTGAATGAAACGTAAGTGCGTAAAGGTGGCTTATTGTACAACGTCATTTCGTTGATGGCGTATTTATTTCCTCACTACCGTTATATTGTTTATATATTTATGCTAGATGATGAAACGGTTTATGCGTGGCCAGGAAATACCACTCCATCCAAATACAAGATTAGATTAGATTTTATTTAAGGCAGCTAAAAATTAATTAAGTGGTTCTCGGAAGCGGTACTAAAAAAAATGACGCGAGCGGGCGGTGTTTTTTTTTTACGTTTTATTTGTGATTTTTCAGATACGGGCGATGGCGTTTTTTTTTTAACCAAACAAAACGAAAACAGTAGCTTACATTTTGTTGTGGAGTACAACGTCTATGTTTTAATTCCAGGATCAGCATGTAAAGGTTGTACATTCAATAAAAGTCATTCTTTAGATCTAAGTTTTTAGTTGTGACATGCCTCTGAACGACCCTTAGATTAGTTTCGAGGCGATCACGTGAATGGAGCAAAGACACATCGGCTCCGGGTAATGTTTGGTGAAAGTGCTGATGCGTGATTGGTACTTTTTTTTTAAAATAATGTCATAGAAAACGTTTCATGCGCTAAGAAAAAACCCATGCGTGCGCTCCTGAGAACCACTTAATAATTTTTAGTGGCCTAAGGAGGGGAAACCCTTCTCCTTTCTTTCTGACCCATAAACAAACACCATACACTAAGAAATTAGAAAACAAAAACGAACTCTTTAGTTGATGTTTAAGGTAAAATTTAACTGAACCGCAGTCAAAACTTCAAAGGAACACAAGTAAACTTTCCTGTAAGGTTTCAGATACTGCAGTGTTGCTGTACTGTGTAGTCCACGTGAAACCTCACAGCTGTATTCAAATATTTTTACCATTTTTAGTTTTGTACACCATAGGTTAGCTAAAGAGAGGTGCATTTTATGTATGTGGCTAAACGATGTCGCTGAAAAATGGTTAAAAACTAACCGTCTTAGTGTGCATGGACGATTTAATTAGTTTTTAACCATTCTTCAGCGACATCGTTTATCCACATAGAATGCAGTTTCAGAAACCCTACTCAGGGATCGTACGAGTCCATGAAACCTGGAAAATAATAATGAAATTCCAGGCTTGGGAAAGTGCTTGAAAATCTTGGAAAATGGTGTAAGTGTCATCAGTAGGGCGATGAACAGATAGGAGACGACTTGAGTGAAGAACCTTGAAAAATTTAGCCAAGAAAGTAATCGAGTGTAGCAATACTACAATATTCTTTCTTTTGTTTATAGCTAGGGAGCTAACAGAAATAAAACTGCACTTTTCGCAGAAATGCTGAAACTTTGTGGAGTGGTTTCTAGTATCATAAGCATCCATTCTGGAAGGGTAGCCACGACCGGAAGTGGCTACATAGGGTTTATGACGTCATCAACTTCCGGAAAACAGGGATTGTAATAAATCCAAATATCTCCGGACCTACTGGATCGATTTTAAATTTCTTTTTTTTTCAGTGAAAGACAAAAAAATGTAGAATATATTACGTCCCATAAGTCATTACGATAACTTGAATGGTTTGGTAGCTGCAGGCCCGTAAAGGGTGAAATCCAGGAAATATTACTACTTTCATAGCATTCTTCTGCAATTTAACGGCGAACCGTTAAATATATAATTAGTATTCACGTAAATGTTTTAGCTTTAAATTTCTTTTTTTCAGACGAGCCCTAGTACAACTTAGTACTTAGTAGTTACTGTAATGATTACATGGAACAATTTCCTACTTTCTCGAAACTTAAATGCTTCATAGCACAGACAAACACAGACCAATGGACAAAATCCAATTCCAGTATCGAGTATTAGACCTCGCTTGCTGCGCTCGCTCGGCCAAAGATCTACACATAAGCCGTTTAAGTTTCATCACCAAATTTTATTAGCGTAATTACAATCAATAATCCTGTGTTTCCAAATAATTCCAGACGATATGACGCTTCGTTTTCGATGATGGCTAACACCATGATGCCTAATTCTCAAAACCTGATGAACATGCATTTTCTTCGCTTCCGCAAGAGTAAGTCTACTTCCGGTGCGTGAAGGTCTCCTGACGTCATTAGCCAGGTACACCACAAACGGAGGAGCCATTGTTTTTTAAAGTTAACCTTGTGATGAACGCGGCCAAACATCCTGGGTTCGTGACAGGAATAAAAAAAAAATTAGCTTACAGATGGACATGAACACCAAGGACGCTGCTTTTAGAACGGGATAAAGGAAGCACCGGCTTAAACGGGAAACTGTTCAATTCCGCCTGCTTTATATCTGATGCGTGTAAAACGTGATATGGACACGGCGTAAACACGGTGTAACATTTTCTTCTATGGTGTAAACCGGTATAGCGTCACGCGACTAAAACATGTCGTATTATAACTGGTCGCAGGACCGAATGTACACTTTAGATTGACGTGCAGCTGTCCCCCCCCCCCCATTGATTTAGACAAATGGGCCACCGTTGGCGATTTGCAGTGGGGATTGGGAGGGAGGACGGGGTGGGATGAAACTACTAAAAAAGTAAATTTTTGATTCGCGATTGTTCTGTTGAGGGCGATGACATATTTTTTTTACGATGCAAAAAAATATACAAGCCTATAACTTGCTGAGAGTAAAATATTGATGTCTTAATCGTAGGTACAGCCGGTTTGAGCAGTGACGGTGTCAGGATTGAATTGTTGGGAGGGAGGGGGTGGGGAGGGGGCGACAGGGGGCACATATGGAAACGAGAGTGGGCCAGGGACTTTTTTTCAATGCTGCCAGCCGCGTCATAAACGGTTAATGACGTTACTTCAGTAACTAATGTTCGCCGACAAAGTGCAAGCTACAAATGAAAATTCCGGAAACGTTAGCCTTACATTTCCTTTTTTCTTTTAATTATTTACTGAACCAGCGGCGGAATCACCGGGGGGAGGGGGTGGGGGTGGAAGGAGGGAAGACGTGCTGGGGGCAATCCCTGCCCCAAACCAACCAGACCCACATCAGCATATTGGATGATGGCGAATCTGGAACGTGGATGCTGTGGTTAGAATACGGGCAGTGCTATCGAAATAGTGAACAAGCGCCTTTAACTGCAGAGAATCTGCAATTCATGAAATGTACTCCACCAGACTACAGAAAAGCTGCCAAGGATAAGTCTTATTCCATCAGTCTGCAGAAAATTTGAAAAGCATCAAATGTCTATTCCATCAGTCTACAGAAATTTTGTAAAGCATCAAATGTGTAGTCCGCCACAATGCAGAAAATCTGCAGAATAATTTTGAAGTGCAGTAGCTAGAATATTCTGCAAAATAAAATTCCAATTCAGCAAAAAAACTGCAGTATTCTGCAAATTTTTCTCAGTTCATTTTCAGCTGGGAAATTATTTGAAAAGAAGGGGGTTGGGTCTTGCATTCGTTGAAATCAAATTCGCCATAAGCAAGGAAAACGCAGCAAAGAAGTTGTTAATATTGGAAACTTTTTTTCTGCGAGGGTGAATTGTCCCATGTTTCTGACCCGATTCTCGTGAAACGTTCAGTTCTAATCTTTAACTTTGATCCTTAAGCCGACGATATATACTGAGGCAACCTCCTAATGGAGAGGGGGCACAGAATACAAGGTCACAAAAAAACATCAACGTGGTAGGTATTCATTCAATCAGATCAGCTTATAATACTATATCTTCAATTCAACTTTGATCAATTAACTAATTATGTCTGATCGCCTTCGAAACTCTAAGTTTTGTTCTTGATTAGTGAAAACGTTCAACTCAGAAGCTTCGTTTCTCGGCATGGTCCCTTGGACAGTACCCAATCAGACCGTGCTTCGCGTTGGGGCGGTGGGGGGTGGCGAGGGATGAATAAACTTTGTAAAACCCCCATCGATCACAACTGCCAGCAACACACTGCCAGAAAATTTTTTTAATGAAACTCCGCATCATGTGGATTAGACTGAAGTAATTGGTTCCAATTTTCCATTATTTTGAACTAACAAAGACCTTTTAAAACACCAACAATAGGAACATTGATTATTTTGGTGCTTTATTGGGTGAAGGCAATCTATATTTTGGTAGTTTGTTTCCGTGCTAAGCGCCCCTCCCACAAACAGTTCTGAATGCGTACTGCCCGAGGAACCACGTAAACATCCTGAATACTACACTTTAATAGTTCTATAGACTGACCTTTACACAAAAAATATTGAATAAAACTCAATACAATACCAATTTGGTCGCTATGAACACAATTTTCTCTTGGCCGATAGAACACGGTAGCTGTAAACACCTGCCCGAGGTATTCAGGTTGGCATTCAAAAGCTCTTGATGAAATTCCCCAATTTTTCCAGGTTTTCCAGACAAATACTGACACTTTTCCCTGATTGTTTTTTGGTCGAAGGAAGGTGCGGTACAGAACTGAAAAAATGTTTTTCCCATTTCACTCAAATCGCAATAAATATATCGTATTGCTTTGCTAAATTAAAATTGCACTGGCATTGGTAAAGAGTAGGAAAACTAGAAACGTACTAAGGCCCACATTCCTTAGGCCTCTGAAGTTTTCACTTTATCAGAAGTGAAACAAAAAGGACATGAAGTTTGAATTGAAAGTTTTAGAAGTACAAAATTAAATTCGAATTAACTTTTCTGTATAGGTGAAAGAAACTTTCCGAAAAATGAGAAATGTTCAAATTCCCGACTTTCAGTATATATTTATCAAATTCCCAGAATTTTCCCTGAATTTTCCAAATTTGATAAATTCCCTGAACTTTCCCGGTTTTCCAGGTAGACACCACTCTGGTATTTTCTTCCGCGGGCCTTTCTTCCGGCGTACGCCACATTCACTCACATAATGCTCGAATTCGTGCGAAACTAAATTTGGTCCGTTGTTTGAAATCACTGTCTTACAAAAGCCAAATGTTGCAAGTAAGTCTCTAAATTTGCTAATACTGCTAGTTAGTTGTAGACTTAATGATTTTAAAAGACGGAAATTTCGAAGGAGCATCTAAAATTACCAAACATATTTTTCCACCAACAGGCCCCACAAACTCAACATGTGGTCGTACACAGCTATAGACCTTTCCCAAACTTGTTTCTTTCATCAGTTATTCGAGGTCATTGTCAATTCCAGGCCACCAAACCAGTAATCTTGTACGGGATTTTATTTGAACTATCCCACACTGTCACAAACGATGCTGAATTAAGACCATAGGAATTTTTAATCTATGGTCCCAGAATAAAGCATGTCTATTCAAATATAGTTTGTTACATCTTAACGAAAAATGGTTTCAAATCGCAGTCTTCAACTCTGCGGTACCAGCGGTCTTTTTTGTGATGACCCACCTTAGGCAAAACACTGTCTTTCAGGGTAAACTTTTTGGGCTGGCCACTAAGAATTGCCAAGGACTCAATAGTCTGCAATTTTCGACACTTAATAAAGCACAATGCTGTACACATGTAGCTGCAGTAGCAGGGACGCCTACTTTATTTCCGAATATCCAGAGTAGGGCCTTCTGATTAGTCTGGAACATGAACCGTCTACCACAGAGATATTGACGGCAATGTTCTACAGCAAAGATAATTGATAGTGCTTCCTGGTCAAATTGAGCATAGCCTGGAAGTAAACGCAATAGGCTTACCTTTGCCAGCAGGTAGTGTTTGCATAAGAACGAACCAAGACTTGCCAGGGAAACATCTCAAACTAATTTAAGCGGAGGTTTTGGTCATAATGTATCAGTACTTGAGATTTAAGAAAACGCTTCTACATTAGTCAACAATGTTTCATCCAGAGCTCGGGATTGTTCGGGCTTGTCAAGTATTTAGGAGAGCCAGCATAGTTGGAAAATGAAGGACAAACTTGGAATACTGATCAAGAATGAATAATGGTGATGGCATCTAACAGCTGAGGCAAGTTGGTTATACGTACCATTTTCAGCAATAAGGAAGCCAAGGTAATTCAACAGTGTTTACGTAGTTTACAATTGGACTTTTCAACCCTTGCTCCATTTTCTTACAAGGCAGAACATACGCTCGATGTAGTGTCGTGCTCCACGCCCTTCCCGGCGACAAGAATGCCATCACAGAAAAGACGTGACCTGGGAATAGTTCGAAGAAATTGCTCCACGCGTTTTTGAAAATTCCAAGTGCACAAACTAGAGGCACTCTTTGTCATTCAAGCAACCCTCAACAGGTGTTAATAGTGAACTGACTTAAGAGTCACCATTGATCTCCTTCTGCAGAAAAGCATCTGTCAAATCTATGAGGGAAAAGTTATCACAACCTGATAATTCACGAAGTAAGTCTTCTACTCGTGGCATGGGAAAGCATTCGATAACCAGGTTGACCGTAATGCTGTAGTCTAGTGTGTTTCTTTCATCAGAATCAGAAGACAAACACCTGTATCAGCTACACAGTGGTGGAATAGGCTAGCGTCTTTCTTTCAGCAGAATAAGAAGTCAAACACATGTAACAGGTAAAGAGGGGGAATACTAGCATGTTTCTTTCAGCAGAATAAAAAGATAAACACATGAATCAGATAAAGAGTTAGAAATATTAAATAAATACGGATGCAAACCTATTTACGTTGCCTTTTGAACTTAAATGTAAGACTGGGCCATGTCAGTATGGCTGAGCGGTTAGGACTCCGGCCTTTGATTTCGAAGGTCGCGGTTCGATTCCCCGCTCAGGCAGTCTGACATTTAAGTCCAAAAGGCAACGTAAATAGGTGTGCATCTGTATTATTTAACACTTATCGAGCCCAATTGGCTTTCTGTCCCGTTTATAAGTTAGAAGTATATGCTAACGTTTTTCTTTCAGCAGAATAAGAAGACAAACGTGTACCAGCTGAAAAGTTGGGGAATAGGTTAGAGTCTTTTCTTTCAGCAGACTAAGAAGACAAACATAAAAAATTCCTTAAAAGAAAAGAAGAATTCGCAGGTGAAAGGGCTGTGGTAATCAAAATTTTAAACACGAAAGAAGCCAGGAAAGACCAAACATGAAGCGTCGATCAGCTGGGCCAGGTGGGCTCTTCTCCTCCAAGATGCGAAGCGGGGGAGGTTAGCCTGACTGGGGACAGGATGAAGAAAGCATTGAAATCAGTTACCCCCATTTCATGAGGGAGACAGTGTAGTTAAAAAGAATTTGTCAGGGTTTTTAAGAAATGCTCAGAAATGCTCTCTGCCCCACCACTGCTAATGACCGGTGACGTGAGTGCATTAGATATAATGCATAATTATGGTGCATTATGCGATGATCTACAGAACAACTAAACAATATGAAGCTTGGATCGATGCCAATAAAGTGAGCAAAACGAATGATATATCCAGTATTTCATTCATTATTAGTTACGGAGCTCCATAATAAAACACTCAAACACTTACAGCAACCTTCCCGCACACTGGCAAGGTTCTTTTCCAACAAGAAAAACAACGACACTACAATACACGGCACCCCACCTAACCTCCTTTATTTAGGACGGGCTTTTTGGCGAGATACTTATAAATAATAAATAAAATTCTGCGCCATCTCTTGGCATGCCAATAAAAGTCCAACACTGACATTTGACGGGTGATTACCATTCATGTTTGTGCCACACTCGACGCTGCTTGTCAGTTGGTTTCGATTTTTCTGGCCAAATCTGTTTAAATATTTATAAGTCATATTTTTGTTTGCTTGTGTGTACGGCTTGCTGCATGATTGAAGGCACGTTTTCACTTCAGCCAATCGTTCTATACATGACACGCAAGCTACGAATTGTTATTAGAGTGTAAATAAAACACACTGACGGCTGGAGAGTAACGTCACTTCTACAACGTTAAGTCACTACACTACTGAAACAAGCGTACACTGATTGATGCATACTGGCCTTTTTACAAAACAAAATACCCTAGTCTGATCGCTTGAAAGCAAGCTGCTCTTCTAAACAGACTGGTTGAGGGCAATGGCGACTCATTCAGGGGCGGATTTAGCATGATGCGGATGGTGCGGCCGCCCCACCTCCTCCTCCCTGCCTAAAAATTTATACATTTTTACGAGGTTATTTTTTAGGTTATTACAAACTTAAGAAGAAAATGAAGAAAAAAGTGCAGTGTTGACTGTGTGACTGTTTTTCATTATTAAAAATGAGTCGGGGAGTTAAAGTTCTTTTTAACGTTAGGGCTTGCACATAACACAGTTTCATTTGAAAAGTGTGGTATGTACAGCATCCCACTTAACAGAATTCTGGGTCCGCTTCTGAGCTTCTTGTGGACAATTTAACAAGCACAAAACCGGACTGTTTTCAGCAAGATGGATTTCAGCAAGTTTGGTTGAATAACTGCCATTAATAGGCCTAATTTAGAAATAAAGCAGCTATTAAAAAGGAAAAAATATTTTTACAGTTAAATATATTAAAAGTCAAGCAAGTTAGAGATTTTACAATTATTATCAAAAACTACTATGATGCAATGAATATGTTGGAAACTATCACAGCTAGTCGCAAGCACAACACTAAAAGAGTTAAAGAAGTAGTTTGGCGTAACAAATAGTGCACGAGATGTAAAAAAAATACTATTTGCCTAAAATATTTAACAACAATCCTAGGGATTTATTAAAGCTACCAAAAATAGGTAAGGTACACATTTTTGTAAAGAATTGGCTGTTGCATTGTGAATAACTAGGACTTCATACCGTTTTGTTTTTCAGCTTTTGCCTGAGCGATGAAAATTGTCAGTGGGTTTGTTTTGTTTATGCAATGCATATGTTTTTGATTATCATTCCTTCTTAATAACTGAATGTTGGATAGCAGGCTGTATGCAAATTGCAAACCGACCAATACAAACAAGCTATTTTTTGCTTCGTAAAGGTGTTTGACAAACCACAATAATTTTTTTTTTTTAAATAAAAAAATTGTGTGCCTAACATTCAGGAGACATGCAGCAGTTTCTGCTTTTTAGCTAAATGGAACCAGTGCGTTTTTGTGGTTGTTAAACGCTAATGTGAGACAGAAAGAATACATAACCTACCCCAGTAGGGAACCCAAGATTTACTACATTAGAGACCGGGTACGTTCTGAGCCGTGATACCAGAGCAGAACACTGCTACGGGTCCCACCCAATTTCGGAAGTTGTTCAACCTTTGTGACCTAAGGTCACAAAATAGGCACAAGGCAAGAAAGTTACTTGGCCTCAAACGACCAAGGGTTGTCGGTTTAGTTGCATTAAGGATTACAAAAACGGTGATTGATATACGAACACGCTAGGGGGATTAATAAAGTTCATCTGATCGCATGTACAGGGCGCCAGGGGTTCAAGTTATTTTCTCACCATTTCGTCATCTGAGGAAAAATTACCTAGCTCATTAGGTCCGATTTGGGTCTATGATGTGGGTTATTAGGTACCTATACAATGACTTAGTACGTATTCATTAATGACAATAGGCCTAATTTCTTAGGTGTAGGCCTAACCACAGAAATACAGGCCTCATTATATACGTGACGCATTATATAGTAATTTCACGTGGAATAAATGTGTACATAACGTGCCACGCCACAGATTTAACACAGAATAAAGTTTACGTGCCGTGCCATACTACGTCGCGCAGAAGCGATTCACGACGGCCGCTTCTTAAAAACCGGTCAGTGTGGAATGGCACAGCCTGGTCTGGCTTGGCTCGGCACGTGTTATTATTCCTCATGAAATCCATACACGCATAATGCCATGCCGCTGGAAATGCTGACAATGCTTCGCGGTATTTCAAAGTTCCACCACCAGTTGTGACGCAAACGAAAGAGGTCGGGAGCGGCCGCTTGTAATTTAAATTTTAAATCATCTGAAATCAAATCGCTTTGGTCCTCCAGAACCTTCTAAAGGGGTTATCCGCGGGCCAGCCACAAACCGTGACGAAGTGTACCGATGCTAGTCCGATCCCGATTGCCGACACCGATCTTTACCGATATTTGCAGTATTTGCGTTAATAGGAAACCCAGATAAACCTGTAATAACCAAACCGAGACATTTTCACTTCTCGTCGACTGATTTTGACATTTGAATATACCATTTTGAAGGTTTTGTCGCCAGCTTTCCATTGGTCCAACTTGCCATCGCTTACGTTTAGAGTTTTGACTGATTTTAAAAATATATTTGTACTAGATCTACTACTGTAACTGAGTCCAATGCCAACTGGTTTAGGCTTTGCATTAAACATTGATAACTGTTTTCATCATTAATATGATTTTAGCATGCGTAATATTATTTTAAGCCAATATTTTTGAAAATAATTACTTGCATTTATATAAATGCTTTGATTTATTTTTTCATGCAGTGAATGCAAAATATATATTTTTTTAATAATGCTTCAGCAGTATTTTTTGGTGTTTGTGCTATAAAGTTTGTTGGTTCACTCCTACATTAGCAGGGGTGAATGTAGTGTTCTGGATAAAGAGCACCTTGCACTTAGCTAGATCTGTTAACTGATTAGTATGCACCACTCCCGTGCCACAGCCACATATACAGTCAAGGCCGGATCAGCTTTGCCTTCCACAATGCTCCGCTAGAAGGCGCGACAAATACCGACGCGAATAGTATGCCAAGTGGCGTCATCGGTTGACAGAATTTGGAACCCTCGTCGGTTCGTTTGAAATTTCGCCGCTTGGCGTAGAGATGGCAGCACCTAGCAAACTTGTGCTTCCTTCTATGTCAATGCTTGATTTTACGCGCCTAATTTGTCTTGATCTGATCCGGCCTTTACTTTAGGTGGCTGTGCCCGTGCAGATAATAAACCATATTAATAAAAACGAGTTGTAGAACAGCCAGTGTGGTACAGCGGACACGCCGGCCACCCGAGCCACCAGCCTGCAAAAACAATGCGGAATGACCGGTGACGACTTACGACAATGTCTTCAAATAATGAGGGTATTCGATGAATAATTGATGTACACGGAATAATTGTTGGTATAATAAACTGAAAAGTAACTTGTAATGGTTCAAACAATGCTTCAGGTGTACACAACTTAATATTAAACCGCTGGCTAAAGGTTCTGTCATTGTGGACGATTAAAATTAAAGGATTAGTGAAACTCGGTTAAATATTGAAAACCCTTATTTGCTTTTTTGGCCAAAATCTAGTAAAAGAAATAGCATACACGAACCCATGGAGTCTGGGGACGGGTCAGGGTCGTGCTGGGCGACGCCGGGCCAAGCCACATCACGTTGAATGAGGCATTTTAACCGCTTGCTGAAGGTCCTGTCGTTGTCGACGATTAAAATAAAAGGATTAGTGAAACTCGGTTAACTGTTTAAAACGCTATTTACTTTCTGCCTCTCTCAGAAAACATATAACAAAGCCGACAAGCTAAAGGTTTGGACTATTTATAAGTGCTCACCTACGCCAGGGGAGGCGCTGATTGAGTGAGCAAAGCGAACGAAAATCAGCGTTTGTTAGCCAGTGTGTGAAAAAACACACAGACGGGATACACGCCTTCCGCAACAAACTCATGAGACAGCAAACCATCGCAATGCTGCAAACGGTGCAGCAAACACCATTACCAGCTAAATTGTCGCGCATTACTAGTTTGGACACGAACCCGAACAATTAATAATTAGTTGAGAATTGGGATCGGTTATCGGGATATGCCGTTAGTAATCGGCATCGGCTTTGGTCGACTAGTTTCGTTTAACGGTCGGCTTGGCATCCAATTAGCTGCCATAATGAACAAATCCAGTCTGGTCCTGCTCGCCCCCTTTCACGTACTTTGTGGTGGGAGGCTTCAATACAAGTCCACTTAGGCCCAATTTAAGACTAATCGTCATCACGATTTCTTGATCGATGTCTACCAAACGTGGAGGAGGATTACGAGCAAGTAAAGGTTGCGCGTGCGCGCTTAAATCGTCCAGCCAGCCACCCACGCTCCGCTCAAGTGTGCAACCAGGTTAGAAGAATGGCTATTCGTGAAAACCTTGCGGGGTTTGGCCTTTCGCTTACAAGTCGTGCCACTTGGTGCGTTGGGTCCAAGGGCGGGGAAAATTGAGCAAGTGGAACAAAGGATCTGATAACTTTGGAAGGAACCTACGAAGCACTTAACAGTCTACGAGTGCACGAGCGGGATAAAAGGTGCTAAACAATCCTACCTTCACTAGAATTCGCTTCGTCACTGTGACAGGAAGAAAGTGAAGCGACAAACCACCTGATGGCCACAACTACTTGGGGGAGGGGGGGGGAGGGGGGGGGAGCGGCGGAGGAAATGAAAGTGTGATGAACAAACATTTTCGATGACCATCCCCTTCAAAACCCTGAAAAAAGACCCCTCAACCCCATTCAAGGTTTAAAAAATAACGTGCCCTTCCCCCCCTTACCCCCCCGTTCGAAATTCAACGCGTCGTCCAGTCAGCCGTCGATTCTGCCACTAGTCGCGCTGCAAACACCCCAAAAATGAACAAGCATGTGGACTGAACTGTGAAAGGTACTCGTGACGTGCGATATGCGGATTTTAAGCTTAAAACATTGCATTGACACTAAATTATTAAAGTTTAACAATAGTGGCTTCATGCTCCGTACCTCTTTTTCAGGGCCGGATTAAGGTTACGCGGGGCCCAAAATTCTTGAAGGGGCTCCCTTACCCTTCTCACAGTTCTCTTCCATGTAAACAACTCCTTATCTAGGGGTAAATGGAAGAAAACTGTGAGAAGGGGAAGAATTTTTGTAATTTTTTATTTTGCTTGTCATTACTTTTAGAATTTTTCTGCTCGATATTTTCGCCTTACTCTGCATATTTTTTTTTCTAATTTTGATTGTCAAACATTATGAGAGAAATTTTTTTTTAGCTGACAAAACCTAGGGACATTTGTCCCTGGTCCCTTAGAAATCCCTTAGAAATTTAGGTGAAATGTAGACATGCTGAGGAATGTGACGAACGAACCTTATGTACGTTCACAGTCCTATGAAAGTTGTGATATCCACCCAAAACCAAAACTGCTAGAAAAACCCGCCAAGTTTCCCAAAACGATCGGCCTTTGAATGTAGTGATATCATTCAACCAGGGAAAGACCGCCAAGGTCAATCCTGTAAGCCAAGTTAATCGCACCGACTAATAGTTCGAAAGTTAAATGAAAATTTGAAGATTGTTACTCCCTGTAGCAATCTTCAAGTTTTCACTTAACGTCCAAAGTATTATTGGGTGCGATTAACTTGGCTAATAGGATTGACCTTGGCGGCCTTTCCCTGGTGGAATGATATCACTACCTTCAAAGGCCGATCGTTTTTGGAAACTTGGCAGGTTTTTCTACCAGTTTTGGTTTTGGGTGGATATCACAACTTTCATAGGACTGTGAACGTACATAAGGTTCGTTCGTCACATTCCTCAGCATGTCTACATTTCACCTACATCATTCCAAACATACGATTTGTTTGTTTGCACGTTTGTCCGTCTTCTCCTCCAGAAGTAATCCCCTACGAAGGTGAGAGATGAAAGATTGACAGAGCAAAGCGAAACACTCATTAAAAAGGTTTAGTTTACGTGGAAATCGCTCGCTCTGCTCATTCAATCCACGCACCTCCGTGCTAATGTTTGACACTATTTTGACACGAATGTATGACACTGTTTAAAACCAAATCTATTGTTTTGATTTTTCCATCCTTCAAGTCAGTTAATACAAAACCAATTTTAAGATCTATATGTGGTGTGTTGCAAAATACGTCGTCCTTTTAGGTTATTTTTCCCGTGCATCCGTTTCCAGATCTCTCTTCGCTCGAGGAGGATTTCATGAACAAACTATGACGTCATAAACAAACATCAAAGGGTTTAAAACAAACTTTGACATTATTTTTTCAGGTTCTTTCGTGTATTTGAGGGTCATAATATCAAGTTACAGCGATGAAAATAGGCCTATACTGAGCGCAATTTAATTATCTTTCCTTTGGTCCTGCTTCCATCTTTGTAGGTGCTTTGGTTCCAGAGGAGTAGACGTACAAACACACACGCACATCATACGTCCTTAATGATGTAGACTAGCGGAGTCGCTCGCTTCGCTCGCTCATTCCGCGTCGTCTCGCTGCGCTCGAGGAGATTTTTTGCTGCAACCCTTATGATACAGACCTTTCACATAAAAAACGATCAAGCAAATTATAAGAGTGTAGTATGAGATATCGGTTATCTCGAGAGAAGGTCAGTATTATTTTTTTACGTCCAAGGAGTCGAGCAAAAAGTTAAGATCAAGCAATTTATCAGAAAAGCACTGTTTCTGATGACAAACGCTGATTTTCGTTCGCTTCGCTCACTCAATCAGCGCAAACACCGTTTTAAAACCAAATCTATTGTTTTGATTTTTCCCTGCATCAAGTCAATTAATACAAAACCAATTTTAAGATGTATATGTGGTTTGTTGCGAAATACGTCATCCGTGCATTATTTTCCAGATCATCTCTCTTCGCTCGAGGAGGTTTTCATGAACAAACTATGACGTCATGAACAATCATCAAGAGGGTTTAGAAAAACTTTGACGTTAGTTTTTCAGGGTTTTTCGCATATTTGAGGGTGATAATATCAAGTTATAGCGATGAAAATAGGCCTATTAAAAACGCAATTTAATTATCTTTCGTTTGGTCCTACTCCCATCTTTGTAGGTACTTTGGTTCCAGAGGAGTAGAGGTACAAACACGCACGCACGCACGCACGCACGCACATCATACGTCCTTAATGATGAAGATTTTTTGAGCTCCAAAAATGACTTTTGCCTTCTCCCCAGGCGATAAATAATGACCAGTCCCTAAGCTGTTTTTATAGTCTAGTCATTTAAAGACGGCTGTAAAATAATCAGGGAAGGGACCAGATTTTAAGACCAACCAGAAAATTACAACGAGAAAAATTCATCAACAGAAATTTGACTTGTAACTATAAAATCTAAAAAGGTCCCTATACGGATCTACGGGAGGGGATGTGCCATTGGCACCCTGGCACTATGGCCAGTCCGGGCCTGAACGTAAGTGATTAAAGGTGGCTTACGGTACTACGTTATTTCTAGTGTATGATTTTCTCTGACTTGCTTTCTTATTTCCTTATACTTGGCTGTTATAATTTGGCGACCCATTTGTAAATATATTCCACGTCAATAATTTGTGTACCTGCCATTTCCCTCCCTGATGGCACACTGTCTTCCGGGATCGGAACGTAATAATGTGACAAAAATATCTATATCCCATTCCATGTCGTTTAGAACCGCTGAAGGAGTGTATCACGGCAACCCGAGAACCTATGATGTCCACGAGAATGCCTATGTGTTTTGCTTTTGCACTGATATGTGTCTCATCTTACGAGTACATCATAGGGATTCTCGGGACAAACTGAAAGCGTACCACGCATCGGGTTGTAAACGACATTGAATAGCGTACAGATATTTTCAGCACACTGTTACGCTCCCATCTTGAATGACTCTGATATCCGGGAGGTTGACACACTAATTATTGACGTGGAATATGTGTAAAAAAATTATTAATTAAATTATAATGGACATATGTGTTTCATTAAGACGGATTTGCCTATGAGTTGGATCCTTAGAAAAAAGCTATAACCAACTCCGTACTAACAACAAGCAGACCACATGTCGTCGATCGTAAATTCATGTAGTGACAATACTCACATGCAGATCACGAGCATCGTAAATTCATGCAGCCAGGGACGTAGGCTACATGATGGCGTGTGGCGTGCAGCCCCCAAGGTCAACGCATTGTTAAGATGGTTTTTAGTAGCCTACGGATTTCCTTAGTTTTACGTTGTAGATCTAGACACACGCTAGTGTGGCGCTGGCAAGTAACAGGTGATCATCCTATTGCAGACATTCGACCGTTAAAAGATTCCGGGTGTTGCAGACATAGGGCCTTAGGGCTTCGTCGGGCAGATGACCGGGTGCGGTTAACGCTCGCTAAAACTCTTTGACCCTTTGTTAAAAGATTGATTGTTGATGATAAGAGGCCGCCTCACTAGCAGACACGTGTCTGTTAACTGTAAGCAACTAAAAGCAGATTTTGTCATGTTGAGCATAAATCCCTGTGTGACCGAAATCTTTCAAATTGCGGGAAAATGTAGGGAACAGGTGTAGGGATAAAGAAAAACTTTAAAGTTAAAAGATGAGTAGCCACCATTCGCACAGAGAAAGATGCATCAAAAACGTTGTTTTCAAAATACTGTCTAGCGCTATATACGTTTTTCCCATGTCAAATCTCAGACTTATAGTTCACCGCTAGCGAAAACTGGGAAAGCCTACGCAGATGAACGTTTACACTCGACTGCATGATGATCTTAACATTGTCATTTTTGTTGGTTTGGGGCTTGTAGGTGTTAGGACAAATGCGTGGGAGGGTTTTAAAATTCTCAACCAATGAATTTAAATTTCACATATTTTCCATGTTGCAACCAAAGATTTCAAGCAACCATGGCTTGGGCAATCAACCAATCAACCATGGTCCTTAAATTTATTGTAAAAGTCTGGACGAGCTAAAAGCTGAACTGCAACGAAGGACAAAATAATCAGTCAGTTAGATGATGGTTACACAACAATGAGAACATCCACGAGCAAACGGGTTTTATGTTAATAACCAAAAACAACAACAAAAAAAGCTTTGCGGTCTAATGTTTTAGTAACAGTGAATTTCAGGGATTTCTGTATGACAAAATGTGAACGAAGAAAGCAAACGAACAAACTTCTCAATTTCGTTGATGTAATCACTGGTTGAGTGAGCAAATCCAGCTTCAT
This sequence comes from Lithobius niger, assembly GCA_023313725.1. NCBI lineage: Eukaryota > Metazoa > Arthropoda > Chilopoda > Lithobiomorpha > Lithobiidae > Lithobius > Lithobius niger. Next base: position 48,174 of record JAHWFP010256501.1, read on the forward strand.
TGCGAAGATTAACATTAACCTCGGGAAGAGCAGCTGAGGGAATGCGTTGAGTGAGTGAGTGGAGCGAACGAAAATCGGTGTTTGTTTGCTAGTACATGCGCAAAAATGGGATGAAGAAACTTAAGCATCTGAAGCATGGAATACAATAAACCGAACCTTGTCACTTTGGCTCATGTGGGGTGTCGGACGAACGTCTTAATGGAAAATCGTCTAGTGGGATAATTGTCTAAAATCTACATAAATAAAAAATCTGGAAAATTGTCTAAACGGAGTATCGTATAATGGATAATCGTATAATGGATAAACGTCTAACTGCAGTTTTTGATGTTATATGTATAGCCGCAGAGAGCGCAGTAGCGCGAGCGAGGCAAGGACATTAGACGATTTTCCATTATA
>JAHWFP010256502.1:9626-28360 GCA_023313725.1 Lithobius niger
GGGAGGCAGGCAAGCGTGTATGGGGGACACGTATGTGAATCCGGGAGAGGACAGGAGTATGGGGATTGGGGGTTAAAGTAATTGTGGCTGAGAGGGCATATGTACGGTCTTCGGTTTGATAAATTTAAAACCAAAGACCAAACACAAGGAGGGAGGCGGCGTAGGGGGGGGGGGGGGCGCAGCATCCGCACGGGCACAACGAGTAAGAAGAAGATAATACAAAAATAATAAAAATCAACCTTGGACACGAAGGTGAACAAATTCCCCAGTCGCATTTCAATGACTTCTTTCTAGAATGAATTCGGCTGCGAATCTTTTAGAGTTCCCATTGTGAAAATGCAGCACAACCCGACCCGCATTGAAACCGGCTTCCCAACAGAATGAAAGCGGCAGAGTTTCTTAAAAGGTTTTCTTCTTAGAAAAAAACAGCTCGCAACAATGCTTTTAAATCTGTCCGGAATGAATATCTTATTATGAATAAAAACGTCAAGTGTGCCGTAAAAAAGGGGATATATGATTGAATTTTCCCTTGTTAAAAAGAACACGAATAAAAATTGATGATTTTTAATTGAAATAATAATATGTACAATTGAGAATTTACTTTTTTTATTTTATTTTATTTTATTTTATTTTATTTTATTTTATTTTATTTTTACTTTTATTGAGAATTGAGAAATTTCAAAATTGAGAATTTTGAGAAAATATGTACAATTGAATCTGTTCAAGTGTTGTTGTACTTTACGTTTTAAATATATTATTCGTAAAGCACTTAAACAAATGCAATTTTCTCAATTGTACATTTTATTATTTCAATTGAAAATGATCAATTTTTATCCGTGTACATTTTAACAAGTGAAAATTCAATCATATAACCCTTTTTACGGCACACCTGACGTTTTTGTTTGTAATTCGTATACCTTTTTTACGGCTATGGCGTCGCGCAACAAAAGTTTCTGCATGCTGTTGATTGTTGCTGGCCACTTTGAAACAATTCAAGTCAGCTTTGAAAGCCTGCATTTGCGAAATAAATACGCAATTCTATCGTTTTTAGCTGCCAATTTCGAGGATCGAAATTAACAAGGTAGCTTAGTTTGGTTTAAAAATATATGCGTTTAGCTGAAACACTAATTCTTTCACTTTACCGTTGAACACTCAACTTTTTAGCAAAGACATAACACGTGCACGAAGAATGAATGTGGCGTTTGGTGAGTGGCATTGTTCCCTAAATACAATGGTTAAAACAATGTAAAACAATCCAAATGATCGTTTAGGGTCCCGTAACTCCGGAATGGATGGACCAATCGAAAAAGGGGTCCATGTAAGGTTGAAGCCCAGGAAAATTTCTGGCTCAGATCATGTTTCAGTTTTTAGGTAGGTGCAGTAGTTTTTTCTGAAACCGTGTCAGCCAAGAAGAAGCAGAACAAGAACAACAACAAGAAGAAGTGAACAGTTTTCAAATTTACGTGAGGCTTCCTACGTTTACTCTTCCACGGAATTGCATAAAAGTTGGTGTAAAGTTTGGAAAAGTTGCTATCTACTATCTGGCCAAGTTTGGTCGAAATATATCAAATAGAAACGGAGAAATTAATAGTTTCAGTTTTGCTGGAGAGACGACTTCAATCATATATGTACACGGCTATCGCCGTGTATGATAATTCGCCTCTGTGAAAAAGAAGCACATCACAACTCACAAAATTCTTTTACGAACAGTTTCACTCCAGAAATTGTTCCGCAGTGAGAAAACGTACAGAAAAAGGTGCAAAAGAGGTTAGTTCAACAGCGTATGTGAGCAAGCTGCCTTCAATGCAAAATCTGACCCTCAATAACGTTGCAAATGTGTTACTACTAGCTAGCTATAATATTGTTAATTTTTATAACAATATTTTCGTACTCACGCGCCCTCCCACGCCATCCCCGTTACACCGCCAGGCTCCAAACCACAAAAGGGTACGCAGTTAGTATCGTACTGCACCCATTCGTCCAATTTCATAGCTGGAAGCCTTCTCGTTATCTCGGTATCGGTGAATAATCACCCTATGGGATTTAACATGGGGATGAGCTAATTATTAGCTAGCTCCGCTCATTCCCATGTTAAATCCCATCATATCAAAAACCAAAACTGGTAAAAGGGGCGGCCAAGTTCCGAATGGTTCGGCCCTTCAAAGGAGTGATATCAACACACCAAAACATTCGCCAATTTAATCGTACCGACTAATAGTTCGAAGATTAAATGAAAACTAGAACATTGCTACTTTTGGTAGCAATGTTCAAGTTTTCATTAAACGTCCAAAGTATTATTCTGTGCGATTAAGTTGGCGAATATTTTAGTGTGTTGATATCACTCCTTTGAAGGGCCAAACGATGGTTATTCATCGATACTGAGATAACGGGAAGGCTTCCAGCTATGAAATTGGACGAATGAGTGCGTTACAATACGAACTGCGTACCTTTAATGGTTTGGAGCCTGGCGGTGTAACGGGGATGGCGTGAGAGGGCGCGTAAATACGAAAATATTGTTATAACCATTGTTAGTATTGTCGGCGGTGTCTCTTATTGGACGGCCAAAGTTCGGACAATGACAACGTGTATACTGACGTGCGTGCCTAGACACACACTAGTGTATCACGATAAATGTAAACAACGTTGCCACAGAAATTGTATTCACGTCCAGTTCACAAAAAAATAAACAAACTGTAAAAACAAAGCAAAATAAACAAAGCCAAAAACTGTAAAGAGGCCACCAAGTTGAGGGTGGTTCAGCCCTTCAAACGAGTCTTATCAACACACCTAAACTAACTAAATAAAACAAATTACATGAAAATTAAAGAGGTGACTTGGTTGAGAATGGTTCGGCCTCTAGGCAAAAGGTAGTAGCAAAATGTTGAAAACCAATTGCTTGTTGACGTGGCACGTTATTACACATCTGCACGGTAGTGAAGTTGAGTCGAATACACAATTTAAAAAAAAGGAGTGATATCATAACAAAAACCAAAACTGGTGAAAAGTACGTCAAGTTCCGAATGGTTCAGCCCTTCAAAGGAGTGATATCAACGCACCAAAACATTCGCCAACTTAATCGCACCGAATAACACTTTGGCGTTAATCGCACCGAATAACACTTTGGCGTTAATCGCACCGAATAATGCTTTGGACGTTAAATGAAAACTTGAACAAAGTAGCAATGTTCTGGTTTTCATTTAACCTTCGAACTATTAAGCGGTGCGATTAACTTGGCGAATGTTTTGGTGTGTTGATATTCCTCTTTTGAAGAGTCGTACCTTTCGGAACTTGGCGTTCTTTTCACCAGTTTTTGTTTTTAATATGATAGGTAGTTAACTGGCTAGCTAGTTAGTTTAGCTGGTTAATAAATAACTAACAACTAGTTAGTTAGTTACGAACTAGCAAGCCAGTTATGCAACCAGCTAACTCTAGCCAGTTACCTAATTAGCTAACTAACTAACTAGCTTGATGACTAAATAGCTACCCAACTAGCTAAAACTAGTTAGGTAGTTACTTAGTTAAATGGCTAGATAGCTAGGTATCTAGGTATCCAGCTAGAGCTAACTAGCTAGCTAACTAGGTATTTAGGTATCCACCTAGAGCTAACTAACTAGATAAGTAACTAGCTAACTAACTAGCTAGCTAACTAACTAGCTAGTTAGTTAGCGAACTATTTTATTAGCTAGTTTTAGCTAGTTAATTGACTCTAGCTAGTTAATTAGTTAACTCTAGCTAGATATTTAGCTCTAGCTAATTAACTTTGTAATTAGTTAGCTAACTAACTCTAGCTAGCTAAGAATAAACTTGCTAGCCTGAAATACATCACTGAAATACATCATCATTTGGAAAATGGCGTCTGGGGAACTTCGGCCCAGGTCAATTATGTCTACCCAAGCCAATGTCTCGCCCAAGCTAAAGTATGTACTTGTATAATGATTCAACAACACAAGTCAAAAACAAAATTCTCTGGTCAACAATTTTTTAACGACGGGATATGACGGGGTTGGGATTATATGGCGCTAGAACTAAAAGCCCTTGTCGTGTTTGTAGTTACACAGGACTGAATCGCTTGGTGAAATAAAGGAATAAGGTTCGCCATCTTTAGGACATCTGCATGAAGATCAGACTCTGATTACAAACGCAGAGTATTAATTACTAGTTGTAATTGCTGTCATTTATCGAATTCAATACCAATTAAATTAGACCAGTTCTTCTACAATACCTGGATGGAAATTGTGTCCCAGGTAAATTTCCTTGAATGTAGTTGATTTCGAATGAAGACGATGACAAGAAAGCTTTGTTTTAGTCATTCTATCCATCTCTCCCGACTTTAACTGCATGTCCTCAGGAGCTGTTGCCGAACCTTACCTTCTGTCAGCAGAAGTATTCTGAAACTGTGGTGAATTTATTTAAAATTCTGAAGTTAATTAAAACTTCAAGTGCAACGTGACTTGGAAGGCCCAGACTCATTACAGTTGGCGGTTTAAAACATTTAAATAAAATAGTTGGGCAAACAAAGATCAAAGATCCTCCTCCAAGAAACACAATATAAAAGGAAGGAGGCGGGAGCAAGAAAGGGAGGAAGACTGCCGTAGTGCTAAGGTTACCCTGTCTGGGGCACTCCCTGATGTCATTAACAGCCGATGGCAAAAAGATTGAGAGTAGGAAGTGTTTTAACAAAGGGTATAAAATATACATTATAAAGGCAAATGCCACTCAAAACAAGGTATGTCATGGAACAAACTCAAAAGAAAACTAGTACTACATTGTGAATTTTTTAATGTAAATGTCACTGGTGTAATATTCAACTGCTGAATAAAAATATGGTAGCCCAAGAAGCCCAACAATATAAAAGAAATCAAATCCGAAATATAAAAAAGTTGTATCATATGATATGACCAATGGAACTGAGCGATTGCTTGCACAGCACTAACGTTTAAAAGCAAACTAAAAATTTGTTCAGATGACATTCCAACAATTTATGCTTTGAAATTAGCTGTCTTAAGCAGATTCGCGACCTCGCCATGCAGGAAAGTTTTCTTTGACATGATTTGACAACGTGATTTGTAAAAAGAAGACTTTGAAGTAACCAAAATTCATTTACAATTAATTAATTGAAGTTGAAACTGGGTCTTTGTTGCCCTGAAAAAAAGTTAAAATTGGCACATTGTTGCCTCGACTAACAGTTTTCTCTGGGCGGTCATCGTAACGGCATGTCTTAAATGACGTCATGTACGAAGGACAGTTATTTTTCGCACGCTTCTGGGAGTGGGGAGGGGCCTGAACGGGGAATGCCCGTTAGTGGGGCAGTGCTTATCTTACAGCCACTATTTGATTACGATATTGCTTTGCGGAGGGAGAGGATTGACGGAAAGGGGGAGTTTTACACAAAGAAAAATTGACTGTTGCAGTGAACGATCAGGCAGCACCGAGTAAATACTGGGAAACAACTACGGGTCAAACAAATCCCCGGGCGAAGACGGGTACGACGCTAGTATAATATAAAAGAATAGGGACACATCCATTTCCATGGTGATAGTTTAAAGAAAAGGGACCAGTCAATGCGACTATTACCCATGCGTTTTACGTTGCTGGTGAGCTTGGATTTAACGTACGTCAAGTATGTTGCGAAAAAAAGTTCATTAGAAATAGAACTGCAGCATTTCTTTTCCTTGTAGCGTTACTGATTAAGCTAATAATAACGTGGGTCGTGCCGATCGAAACGTTGTCAAAACCTATTTTTCAAAATTAAATATTTATCAGTGTAAAACATGACCTAAAGTTAGGACCACACTTTGTGATATTTTGTAGTTTATTCGAATCGTCTTCTGAGGAAAGTAAACAAGGCCATACGTGTAGGACTCAACGGTGTGCCCACCAACTCCAAGCCTCATTAAACTAGAACGCATCAAGGCGAGCCGAAAGTATTTAGGATCGGAGCACTAACAACACTAGCCGGAAGAGCATTCCACGGGGGATACAACCCTTTTCTTACAAAAAAAGCAATGACAGGCATTATTGTTGGAAAATTGTCAGTAGAGTATGAAATGGCGACCTATAATGTAGCCGAATAGCAGGTTCCATCAGGGAGGTCGCAACTGTACTAGAAACACTGCATTCCAAACCTTCGCACTCTGCCTTCCTTCCAACGCTTGGCACACGTCAATAACGCTAACATGGCGCCAACCAACTTCTGGTTCTCGTCTGAATGAGATATGGTGAGATTTACCGAGGGCCAATCCTGCCACACATATTTTTTTTTTTTTTAATTTACAAAATTATTGTAACTCCCTATAAAGAGCATGACAGCAATTTCAGATGAAAACAACAATTTCACGAATCTCATTCAGGCGAGTGCAGAGGCGAGAAGAACATGGCGCGCCTTTGGTTGTACCCCGTTCTCGCCTCTGCTCTCGCCTGAATGAGATTCCTGAAATTGTTGTTCACGAATCTCATTCAGGCGAGAGCAGAGGCGAGAACGGGGTACAATCAAAGGCGCGCCATATTCTTCTCGCCTCTGCTCTTGCCTGAATGAGATTCGTGAAATTGTTGTTTTAATCTGAACTTGATGTCATGCTCTAATAATACTAATAAATAACTGAGCAAAAAATGGCTTCGCCGTTTAGAAAATAAACATTAGAGCTCGTATCCCCATACTCACAGCGCTGAAGGTACACGAATAAAAACAGATTAGAGTTCACTCGAACCCAACGAACTATAATTTGAACTATAATTTGTGTTCATTTTGTGTATGCATTTGTATCTTTCAATTTTGTAGCGTTTTGCTGTTTATGGCGTCAATTATTTTGTGTGTGTTTATGGGTTTACGTTTTGCGAATTGGAGTTCAAATTATAGTTCGTTGCGTTCGAGTGAACTCTAATCCGTTTTTATTCGTGTGCCTTCAGGGCTGTGTGTATGGGGATACGTGCTCTAATGCTTTTTTTTCTAAACGGCGAATCCGTTCTTTGCTCAGTTAATTTGTTGGCTTTTTTCGCTTCCATTTTATATGTGTCCACTGTCCACCGATTTTTGTTTTCGAAAAAAAGGTACATTAGAAATGGATACTTATGTTTAGGTTCCGCCGAAGGTTTGTCGCATGATTATTATTTAATGGCAACACATTAGTGTATTTCTGGATTTAGCATGCGTCATCTCGATGAGTAGTTGATTCTGGATTGTTTCAGTATCGTGGCAACAATCGCGGAAGCAATTCAACTGGCCCCGAAGCCCGCATTGAAAAAGTAAATAAGTCACTCAGTCATGTCGGCTGCCCAATTTTGAGGCCGAGGCCGTAGGCCTCAAGATTTAAGAGTTTCCACCCTACGGTTTAAAACTTGAAGATTTAAGGAACAATCAAAACCATTTAATTTTGGTTCTCCACAACGAGCTAGCTAACTCAAACAACGACAATGTTAGTTTCCCGACACCCAACCATCGTTGATCTTGTTCGAGTGAGCTATAATCCGATATTGTGCGTCTCGCCTATAGTTACCCTATTGTTACATGTTGCAGCATTGTAAAATTTTGACATTGTTAGCCGCTCCGTCGCCTCCGCTTCCTCCTCCTGTCCAATTTTCCGAAATTCTCGTGCGCAAACTAACTCTAATAAGCACTGCCTGCCGGGAGTGCTAATAAAATAGTTTGTTGCCAACGCAACCGGAATGACAAGGACCTGGTAGTCTCTAACTGCCATCCGACTTTAAAATTAAAAATTAAAAATTAAAAGTTTAGGAATTTAAAAAGAAGACAATGAATTGGCTGTAGAGGAAGGGTTGATGCAAGTAGGTTGGGGTCACGAATGCCTTACCACCAAGGTTAGACCTACCAGGGACACAATGGTCCCCTATGGCATCGCCAATCGTGAGGGACAAGTGAGGGGAAATGCCAGGTATCATTTTTAGTATTACTTATACAACAATAAAATAATGAACCGCAAAGCTTGGCCAAAGCCATTTTGTCAAACCTAATGTATAAATAAAAAATGGAGTTCGGCACTCATAAGAAGTACGATGAAAGCAGCAGGGTTGTCGGCTACTTTTACTGTTACCTTTGTATTAAAATTGTTTTTTCATCATCATGGAGAGCAACTATAGTGGATTTAAATAATTATCATTTTATTTTTTCTTAGTGGGTCGTGTATATTCTAGTCTTTTCAGAAAATATTTAAGGTCTACCTCATTTAAGAGGTGCCGGAAAGTGTTAACATTTTTTACGGTTACCACATTTGAAGGAAGCGAGTTCCATGGGTTTACTACCCTCACTTCAAATGATGACCTACGCATCTCTGGTCGCGCTGCTGGTTTGTTTAATTTAAATATGTGCCCACGTGTATGTCTCATCGTGGACAATTCGAAAAGAGAGAAATCAGTGTTAAGGAAACCTCTTAAAATCTTGAAAGTTAGGGTTAGATCCGACTTCAAGTGTCGTAATTCCAAGGAATTCAGTTTCAATAGCTGGAGGCGGGTTTCATGAGTTAAATTTTTCATCCCGTTAAAGACTTCGTAAACCGACGTTGAACCGACTCTATGTGGTCGATGTCCTGTAAAAGCTTTGGGGACCAGACCTGGCTAGTGTACTCCAGTAGGAGGCGTACATAGACCTTGTATGCCCAGAGTAGGATTTTGGCATCTCCAGATAAGAACATACGTTTCATAATATGAAGCCGGTTCAAAGAATTTTTTACTATGTAATTGCAATGTACGGTTTGTTTAAGAGAGAACGTAAACCAAACTCACAAACTTTTCATCATGGTTACATCTGGTAGTGCAGTATTTTCGATGGTTTACGTCTGGCGCCTGTTAGTGTACCCAATGTGGAAAGTTGTAAATTTTGCATTTGCAAGGGGCAGTTGCCATTTGGTTGACCATTCATGTTAGTTTGTTATTTATTTTTGGAGGTTGGCTGAATGTGTTTCATTTAATATTGGTGCTCGGCAAATCAGGTCGTCAGCAAATTTGCTTTGTTCGCAGTTGTCTTGGTTACATGATAAATCATTTAAATAAATCAGAAAAAGTATGGGCCCAAGTACCGTTCCATGTGGGACTCCGCTGATGATATCTAATATTGATGACGTCGAAATTTCCTACCACCACGATTTGAGTTCGGCCTTACAAGAACGCTCTTAGCCATCCCAAAAGTAGTCCCTTAAAACCACCGCGGTCAAGTTTAAGTAGGAGCTTTTGGTGTACTACCGATTCTTAAAATCGAACGATATAACATCTGTTGGTATATACTCCGATGTCAAAAGCTTCAGATCAGATATCGAGAGCCTTTAAAAGGTGCATCGTAGAAGGCTATAAATAAATAAATATATTGTAGGATTACCATATTGCAGTTCACCATATATCGTCCTAGGATACACCTCCCATAATTCATCATTACTGTCGTAATTAGCCTATGCGATGAAGATAATGCATGTATTTAGCAGGCTGCCACAAATGTGTAAATGCTGTATATCTTAAAAATGAAGCTAAGATTAATTTCTAAAATCGAACAGCTATTGGAAAAGTAGTTCAAACTTTTGCTTGTGCTAGGAATGAATAATGAATAATTACGAAATATCTGATCGCTCAATCTTTACTGAACCTTAAAATACACATTATTAAAACAAACCGAGAAATTCTTACCAGATTACCCGAGACGAGAGTAGCTGACGTAGTTGCGTCGAAACCGAAACAATGGCGTGCTTTTACCAACGCTTTTACGATGATCGCTTGTGACGGTGCTCTCCGCCTGATAACAAACGTCGCAATTTTCAGTCGCATTGTCGATTGTACTGGTAGGTTAATGCACTTTAAAACAATTTAAATAATTGGAGCGGTCCGGCTTACGTTTGATGATGAGTACTCGTTCGTTTGTTAGTTCAATTTTGTGTCAATTCATCAGCAAAATCAAAAGCCAATGAGATGCTAGAATCAGTAAAATGGCGCGGAATGGGAGCAGAGACGTCAGACGCGTGTGAAGCAGCTCTCAAAATTTCCCAAGGTTTCTCGCGGTAAAGTGTAATAGTAAGTGGGCCCACCCTATCAAGGCTACTTGTAATCCAAGCTCCCTGGTGTACTCCGTGATAATCATTATGGCGGCTGCCATCCCATAATTCCAAAGCGGAAGTATCGATGCTGGCTGCGCCTTCAGTCGTGAATGTGCTTGTCAGTTTACCATACTGTATATCGTCCTAGGTTCCATGAACAAGTTAAAAAAGGAAAAAAAGAAAAAAACGCGTTTGAGATTGATAAAACGCGTGAAGGACTATGCATTAAAAGAGCAACAAGACACCTTACATTTCGAAAAAATTAAAAATTTGTCTTCATTATCAATAGAAACATTAAAAAAAAATTAAAAAACGGACGAACACAACACTGGACGTCTTCACATGGAGGCTGCCATATTGGATGTGTGCTGAGTATGATGGGAGTTAAATAGGAACCATAAGATATCTAAGTGGGGGAGGGAAAGTGTGAATTTTTTTATTTGTTTGTTTTTTAGAGAAAAAGAAGCAATCAAGGTGGGAAAAGTTAAGTCAAACGAGCACAAAGAAATTCTGCTTTGAAGAGGCAAGTTAGAAATTTAAAAAAAAAATTTAAACGCAGTAAGTAAGTGATTAAAAAAACAGTAGAGGAGGGGAAAAGGAGTTAAAAAGGTTAATGCTTGTAAAAAATAATGTTGCAAAAACGTGTGTACATAGTAGTAACCTTTTATGCTCCTTTCCCCCTCCCATACTGTTTTTTTTATATTCTTACTTAAATTTAAAAAAAAAAATATTTTTAACTTGCGCTGTGAAAGAGCTCTTATTTTATTTCTGCTCGTTTGACTTGACTTGTCCCCCCACCCATTGCTTCTCTCTTTTTCGTAAAAATAAAGACAAATTCACACTTTCCCTTCCCCACTTTGACATCTTCTGGTTCCAAACTCCCATCATCTCTTGCACACATCCAGTATGGGAGCTTCCATTTGAAGACGTCGTGCAGTGTCACGTTCGCCGTTTTTAAGTTTTACCTTTGATAATGAAGACAAATTTTTAATTTCTTCGAAATATATGGTGCCTTGTTGTTCGTTTAATGCATGATGCTTCAGGTTTTTTTTTTTTTTTTATCAAGGTTCCACAAATCTAAATGATACAATACTGAACATTGATTACCGAGTCAAAAGGTCAGGATAAGATCACCACGAAGGAGTCTGTTACGAACAGTAGAAGTTTGAGTTTTCGTGAACGGCCTTGGTAGGACAGATTTTTAAGTGGATAACACCACGCAATGAGTCGGCGTTTGCAGGATTCAAGTCAGCTTCGTGTCTGTTTGCTAACTTGAGAAAATACTCACTCAAGTACTGGGAGAAGGAAGCTTTTGTACAGAAGAAATGCCATGGTTTACAAGTCGCTTGAGAATAATATGGGCATTTTTGAAAACTTTGCCAGTGATCAAATCGGTACTAATGCCAAGACCAGTGTGAACATATTTTGGGAAAGTGTTGTTGAGGGAAGGTTCTATAAGTTGATATTGTTTATTCTAACTCTTCAGAAGAATTTATACCTACAGTGTTATTCAAGTATATATTTGTAAGTCTATAGAATTAAGGAATCATTGAATTATCCTAAATTGACAAGAAGCTATGTTGCAGGCTGCCAGTGAAAATTTGTATGATGGCTTTTGTCCTAGAGTAAATTACTTACATCTGAGTAAAGGAAACACAACAGTGTAAAATAATACACCCAAATAGCTGAGATTCGGTAAGCCTTCGAGCACTAGGACGTCAGATTCGATAGGCATCTTCCCGGCTGTATATCTCTGGGTTCGATCCCGGTGAAGGGAAGTGTATATGTACGGGTTTTTCGCCGGTTGTTTCTGACCCATTGTATGAGGGTCTCCTCCTGGTACTCCGGTTTCCTCCCTCCCACTGCAAAAAAACAACTGACACGATTGTGGTTCCTTCCACTTAACATCTGCTGCTTGGGCCCTATGAAAAGCTCTTAGCTTACTGGCCAATACCTTCTATTCTATTCCTATTACGGACTTATTATTTTATTGAGATGATGTGGCCGGGACTCGAACCAACAACCTCCGGACAACAACTCACTTTCCTACCGTCTGAGCCATCTCTTCAATACGGCCATGGAGAGATGAATCAGAAGGTAGGAGCATCTGAATTGTGATCCGGAGTTACTTGGTTCGAGTCCCAGTCACGTCATTTCAACTTAGCTATTTTCAGTGTATGATTTTTCGCTGTTGTGCAACTGTGTGTTCCCTTATTCCTGTATAATACACTATTTGCTATGTGTATGTTTATTTACACAGTGACATCTGGTGATGAGTAAACTAAGGGGTTTTTGCCACCTATAGAGTTATTATTGCAGGACCATAAAATTAATGTAACATTTCAGATGGGAATAGGTGGCTCTTTCACAACATTTGACACTGCGGACAAATATAAATAAACTGTGTTTGGGTTATAGGCTATGACAGGCTGGAACTTTATTGGAAACTTTATAACAAAAAGTTAGGTTGTTGGGACCGTATTGCTTGAAAGAAAGACATTTTCGTGTTTAAGTACTGCCTTGAAATTTTGGTAAAGGTTCAAGTGCTGTGAAGAGGCAAATTCGAAACATCGAGAAATGCGTGATAGACTAATTTGTTAATCGTCAACTATGTTCATTTTATATTGTGGTCTAGTGTAGTCGGCTTTTAGAAAGGAAGCAATGACAGACACTGCTAAATTATAAGAGGAATGCAAACGTTTCTCACGTACGTATCGGATTGTTAACACCAATGAATGTGTCATGTGTCAGAGATTCCCAGTTCAATTCTGTTCCGTGTCGCCCTAGTGCACTCTGGAATAAAAGACATTTAGTAAAATGTCCTCATGCTCATGTGACTTTGGCATGCAAAAGATCTTTGGAATTCCTTATGTTCCATCTTCGCCACAGGAAAATTATTCATATTGGATGTTAACTCAAATATTTCCCTTTATTTGTACCTGCTAAGAATGCGCTTAAGGAACGAATAAAAAATCTGCTTGTTGTAGAGTAAACGTAAAGTCAATATTAAAAAGAAGAATTATAAATCTCCACGTTGCTTCTAGCTATCGTTACGTATTCTCTTTATCGACAAACTTTAAACAAACATATTAAAAAAAAACAAAAAAAAACACATCGACTTTCGTAGCGCACGCCGTTCTACAGCCACACACACACGCACTTTATTCTGAACTGTATTTGCCAGTTTTGATGAAAAGTACTCTTCGAATGTTTAAATATTGACAATGAAGAACGAAAAAGCGAGCCAAATTTCCGTGGGTGGAAAAAAACCCAGAGCTCTGACAGTGCCACGCACGGTATACACGCCGACTCTCCAAGCAGCCTCCGAGTAGATTCCGTGTTCCAAATTTGCACGTGTTTGAGGGGGAATCGAAGCATGAAAACTCTTGATGGCGTCGCTTCCGGCCACGTGAAGCGCTCTTCGGGCCCGCCTCGTTACCCTTCATCTTCCCTACACGAACTCCAATCCTGTAACCACATCCCCTGTTCAACAAGAGAGTGTTACACGGCAACCAACCAACGACAGCCAAACACACATCAACATCAACGTCGTCTCGCGACTTCATTGAATCCGGTTTGGATTGCCGTTCTTGGGTGCTGCTGAATAGGAAGAAAAGATTTAGATTAAAAAAAACTAAAGGTAGAAACAATCAGCACGCCAAACTTGTGTGTGGACTTTCGTTGAATTCCCAAGGGGTTTTAACCCAAGCTCGAAATTGTTGCCACGGTTAATGAGGGAAGCAGTACAGCAAACATACCCACGCGTTCTCTTGGTTGGGATTTGGGCTGGAGTTAGCGTACATCCGCATCCAGCTGTGTAATTCTTTGATGTTTATAATCTCCCGCACCTTATTTCTCTAGCCTTCATAGGAAAACACGCATTTCCACCATGGAGCATTTCCATCACGTAGTGTGATACTATATAAGTCCACGTTTCCACCAGTGCATGAAAAAAAAATCAAGAAATTTACCAGCTAACAAGGTCACCGAAACATTTGTTTGTTTGGATCATCTGATTGTTTTCAGAAGTAGGTCATCAACTCAGAAATGTTTTTAAAGAATCCATCACATCGCAATACTTTAATAGGAGTCAAGATCTCACACTCAACCCTTTCCCATTCATCATCAGTTGAATGTTGTGACCCGGCCACTTACGGTCCGGCACTTCCTTGTTGATTGTCGCCATCTTGATGGTGTTCGTCGTTGTTTCCATCTTCCGCATGACATTGCGCGTCAATTGGGCGATAAGTCTGTCCTCCTGTCCGGTGTTTTTCGATTTTTGCAGGAGGTACGGATGTATGACAAGATTTATAGATTAGGGGTTTGAATAACATCTCTGTAATAAGTGGTGCAGTGGCAACCCGGACCACTGTACTGTGACTGAGGTTGGCGCTAATGACCAAGCTGTCGACGCGCCATTAAGCCTCAATCCCCCTCCCCTGAATGTTGTGATTTCTGCGGCAAATACAAGTTCTACATATACTTCTGAAGAAATAAGGCATTTCCTACTGCATAGCCTTAAGAATAAACCAAATGAAACGAAAGTGAGAGTCTTGACAACAACAAACTGGTCTAACAATGTGCTTTACTATTACGGACTGCAATCCAGAGTAGTCCCTGGGTGCACTCAAGGGGGATTTTTTTTTTGGGGGGGGGAGAGGTGCTAAGTAGATTAAGTAAGGTAGGTGTGAGCGCATGGTTCTTGAACTGCTTATGCTCAATAAAAAAAAAAAACACTAAGTCAATCAAGGTAACAAAAAGGACGGGTCATACATCCCGGGTGGAACCGGGACATCGAGACAACTTAAGCGCCGGTGCACACTTGCGTTTTTTGGACGCGCGGCGACGCTGCGGTAATGCAGCCAATCAATGCACACGTGCGTTTTATTCACGAGCGTCGACGCTGCGGTGCCGCTTCGGTGACGTATGCGCGCGTTCGGTTCCCAAACCTCGTGTACAAAAAATTATAGTTTGAAACCAATGAGACGATATTGCTTTTTTTCGCCTGCCTCGTGAACAAAAAAATATATTTTAAAACCAATGCGACGAATTTTGGTACATTGATGTACTAATTTAAGACGTACCAGGAGAAAATGTTATACATCCTTTGCAGATTAACTAAAAAATTAGGATAAGTTCTTTAATTACTTCCCAATGAGTCTTTAATCATTTCTGCAGCAACATTTCATATTTCAGGATAGTTCTTTACTCCCCAATAAACAATTCCATGTCTATTTCTTCGAAATTGGATGCCGTTTTCGGTAACGCTTTTGCGGTAAACGGCGGACGTGTGCACTGCTCAAGTCATCAAAGGTACTCAGAGACGCAATTGCGTTTTTTTAACCCTGCGTTGACGGGGGGGGGGATTGCGGTGCAAAACAACCGCACGAGCGGCGGGCGGTAACGCAACGTCGACGCTGGTACGTGTGCGTACCCAGCAGATGTCATGTAAACCAAACCGTAAATGCGGTACCGCACGTGTGCACCGGCGCTTTTGAGTTTTTTATTTTTTTTATTTTTCTTTGGGCTTCTAAAGTCAGTCCGCACTATGCTTTCTTCCTTTCCCCACCAAGCAGTATGTATTGAAAATGATCCATGCGTTTTGCATTGCTCGTTTTCAAGTGGAGGGAGGGGAGGGGGTAGAGATTGCGGATTCTTGCAGCAGTACTCCCTAAAACACTTTAACAACGAAAGAATGGGAAACTCAGTCATGGCCAATGTAGCCAATTGACAGATGACGTTATCTTCAATTTCATACGTGAAAGGGAAAGACATCTTGGTGAATCATGGTCATTCCGTACTGCAGTTGGCAATTCACCATTTTATTTTTGTGGGGCCCGGGGGGGCCCCCCCATTATGTGTGCCTTCCAGTTGTCTTGCTTAGTAGATTAAATTAAACTTGTGGTTATATTATGTATGCCTTACACTGCCATAGACTAAATAAAACTTAGGTATTTAATGAAAAACGGATTTTTTTTTTTTTGGTGGGGGATGGGGGTCGGGCCTGAACATGGACAAAAGAATTTTTGAACGAATAATCGAATATTTTTTGGGCGAATATTCGAATATGTTTTTGCTCTATTTGTTCGACCCCTAACTGACGGCCAACTAAAACAATTTTTTTTTTTAGAAACAAAACAACAGAAAATCAGCTCTGGCGTAGAAAGACCTCTACAATGTCATTGAATGTTGCGTTCACTAAGAGTATTCTGTGCCAAATTCAGAATAAAAAAAAACATAACCTGTACCAAAAAAAAAAAAAAACAGCAATAAATGTATCTGAATTTACGATGATACACAACATGGAGAACCCCATTGATGAATTTTTTGGGGAGAGAAGGGAGCCGGGCAGGAAACAACGGACTTAGTTACTGTTTTTTAAGAACTGACTTGAGAGTGACCACATCCAAAATTTGTGGTAATTAGTTTTAGGTGTGTACTATTGTATAGTGTATAAAAGTTTGAGAAAACCTCTGGTAAGCAAGCCGGGGGAAGGGGAAAGGATGGGGTGTAATCGGTAAAGATCGTTGCACTTCTGTCAAAATTATGACCAACCTTGCATCCCTAGTCAGTTTATTCTAGCATCGCCGAGGCATCTGAAGTTCTAAACTTCCGTGTTGAACTCCCTTAAACAAACAGCAAAAGTTTTGGATATAGAGGTTGGTCAAAAGCTGAAGAGAAAGACAAAGAGTGCTCGGTCCTAAAAGAAGCAACAGAGGTTAGGACCAGAAACGATAATTCTCGATGCCCACACTCATGTTCTGGCATAATCTGGAATTACACCATTGCTTCGAACGGAATTATTTGCATTTACACGAGGAAAATACGTATACTCAGCTGTGTACGCAGTCGTGCTTTATCAGCATTTAGTGTCGAATTTCATGGGAATGGAAGTAAGGGATTTTCCTGGCATCATTCGGTAAATAAACGTGTGGGTGCTCGCTCCGTGTGATGGTACGTGTTCAAACAGTCTGTATAAACTTTGCGTTTGTGGTATATATTCACCTTGAGATCGCTAGAAGCCACTTTGCTCTCTCGTCACCCGCATTACGACTACATTCAGAGAGCATAACGCAAAAGAGAGCGAGAAAAAACAGTGATAAACAATGAGATGATTCCGAGAGTAAACGACGGCAAAACTGTGCTTGTAGATGTTCGGTGTAGCCATTTATTAGCGTCATTTTTGCGCCCTCCTATGAATGCGTTGGCAAAGCGCGGCGCTACAGAGTGGGTGGTACGGGAGTGGGGGGAAATAATGATGTTTAATAAAAAGAAAATTTGAGTCTCGCGAAGATTTTTACTAGGGGATTGCGGCTAGACTGAGAAGACTAGACTGGCAAAACTGTATTGCTCCGTTGCTTCATTTAATGCAACATCTTGTTCTTTAGCACTTGCTTAGTTGCCCATCTGAACCGAAACACTGCAATAAACATGTTACACGCGCACAGCCTTTTCACGCACAATGACGCCTGTTTTTAAAGTAAGCTAAACGAGCGGTCATAAGGTTAATAATTTGTCTTTGCTGTTGGTTTAAGAGGCAAAAGGAAATAAAGAAAAATCTTTTTTTTTGTTAGCAGTCTAAAGCGTGAAAGTTAATCGTAGTTTAGAAGAAGATAAACAAAGAGCACGGAGCATAGCAACTAAAAAAAAATGTGTAACGGGGGAAAGTAGATATGAAAAGCAAGAAGTAGCTTTTATGAACAAAGGGTTTTTTTTTATTCTTAGGTATCAGTCCACTAGTAACAACGAGTGGAAAACATAAGAAGCAGCAATATCTTAAGAGAACTGTATAAAATGTTTTGTTAACCGGAATAATGTCGAAAAATCGTTTTGAATTTTAAACACAACTTTTAAACTATACGATGAAGTTCTTGATATTAGAAACTTTGTAACGACTCAGAGAATGGGCGAGAGGTTTCAAGTTCAAGAACTCAATTCCAATTCATTCCTTAGTGCACAGCTAGGGGACTGTACACAGAGTATCACATATTAAGCACTGGTCCAGGTTGCAGCCTGTCGAGCCCTAGAAAGTCTCAGAAAGAAAACCTTTCGAGTTGCCTCTCCAACACCAACTGGCCTTTCAGCGGTTCTCCAGCGTTCTTTTATATTCTAGAGAACAATGGAAGTTGCCTGAGGCTTTACGTCACGTGACTGGCTAAAAGGTGCGAAACGGTCCCAACTGGTTGAGCAGTGGGGCTGGTTCGATACCCGGCCGTTGGCTTCCAGCCAAATTCTGCTGTTGGGCAGAAGTTGGCAGGGTGCACAAGCAGCTATACGTAACGGCAAGGTGCACTGCGAGTGTTGTATCGTATTGCTTCCTGCTACACGGAAATAACCGGTTACAACTTTGGCTGAATCATTATTTTACTACGATCCGTATCAACATAATATGTCTTTGATTTTGTCTTATCATCTTGGCAAAATATTTTTTATGTGCGCTGTTTTTGCTCATAAATTGTTTGGAGACAATTATGTCATCTGAACCAAACTAATGTTCGTTAGATGATCATCAGCTCAATTCTGCGGCACACAACACGTTTTAAAAGAAAATGTCTAGTTCGGATAAGTGCAAACCCCTCTGTTATGTGTACCGTAATGACAACCCGGACTACTGCACTGTGACTGAGGGTGGTGCTAATGACGTTGTTGTCGACGCGCTATTAAGCCTCAATAAATAGACATAAATCGCTGGAAATAATATTA
>JAHWFP010256503.1:0-16606 GCA_023313725.1 Lithobius niger
AACCAAAATAAAGATGCACAATCTCACAACTAGAAGAAAATCAGTCCGAATTTTCGCAAGTTTTGACATGTTTGCCTGGAGGATTATGAAATACGTCTCCCAACTGTCCTCGTCATGCGTTACTTTGAGGTTTTTGTTGCTTTGAATCACTTCAGTCTTGAGAAGGAGAACGGACTTTTCTCCGAAAATTTAACAGAACGGCGAACTGAGGTCCTCGTGGTGGTTAGTGTGGATTTTTTCCCTTAAAATAACTGGAGAACACAGCTGGTGAAAAGAGAGGCAATAGAAAAATTGAGGTGGGCACGGGACACATCCGGGATAATCTTAATGCCCAAATAATTGTAGTTCCACAAGTAAAACTTTTGCCACACTTTGCTTCACAAGCCAAATCATTCTGGCGTCGCCACTAGCCACTCGGTCAAGGAACTACTTCACTTTACCACAATACAATTCCACTCAAAGGGATTTTAGCTAATCTAATTACTGCTAGAACAATAACCCTCTTGAATGTTAACTGCGTAGCAGTCTCCACTTCGCCAAAATACATCTTGCATGATGAATGGCGTTCAAATTTATGCACTTAACGAAACTACATTTGTCTTTAATGCCACTATTACTGCAAGAACAAAAAACCTGTTGTTTTTCCCTTGTAAATTTGATCACACCACCACAAAGCTTAAGTAGGTATCTTATTTGGTTCCCGAAATAGCGATATTTGGAGTGTCTGGTCTTAGCTATACGGCTAAAATTCAAGTCACCAACTAACCAATGCTTATTGATGTTCATTTCACCAAATAGCAAACGGTAATCAACACTGGACGTGCAGGTTGCATTTAGTCCAAAAGTAAAGTACTAAAAGCCAGTGAAGTCCCATTAAGCCGTAAGCACAAGGGGAAGGCTTCAGTGGGTATCGCCAACTTAATATTAGCTGAACCAATACCTATCCATGCCCAAAACATATTTCCGCACACAGAATTCACGTTTGGTTGCAGAGAATACAGTAGTCTATAAGCTTGTACCAGCAGCCTATAGTAGGAGCGTGTCTCGGTAACTTCCACTACAGTGTTAAGTCAGGAGCGGCAAATCAGGAGTCAGGAGTGTTAAGTGAATGTTAAGTCAGGAGTGTACAAATTTGTTACCAGAGGTCGCCACCTGCACGAGATGAGAGGTGTGCGTCACGTTCTCAAGGTTAATTTTCGGTCCTTTGTTTTTAAACAATAAGTGTCTAACATGGAAACAATAATAAAGTAATAATAAAAAAAATAAACAAACGGACAATCAGTTGTTCGTAAGTTGTTCTAACCAACAATAAAATAAAGCGTTGCTTTCGTAGCACACGTCTGCCTCGCGTTTTAAGTTTCAGTTTGATTTTAGACAACTTGGCGCAGGCGCAGTATTGTTGCTCCTTCTGGCGTTAGAATTTTGTACTAAATTAAGCACTTCTAACATAGACCAGCCACACACGCTCCTAGTTGTTTTCTATAGGCTCCTGCTTGTACGAATTAATTTGACAAGCTTTAGGGTCTTGGGGTAAACTAAAATCTAGCAAATTTTTGGTAGCAGCAAACCTAACATTGTGATAATAAGCGCACCTGTCTTTATTTATGCCATCCACACGTTACAGCATGTCAGAACAAAATGGCTTAGCTATAACCTTGACCTAATGCAGGGCTATTATTAGCAACAAATTTGAAAGGACTAATTAATTGAGGGAGGACAGGGGTGTACACAAATTTTAAGTTTGGAAATCAGAGACCTAATTACGCGACTAAAATTGAGTTAAGAAATTGGGTTAGAAGGGGAAAGATTCAGTACTATTTTAAGAATCGGGAGCAGAGTAGAGTAAGAAGCAGGTCAAGCTAGTTGACGTGTATGAAAACCAAAATCATGATTCGAACATCGCTCTGCTATTGCATCATCACACTTGTCAATGTTCTAACGAGATTAAACCATTGGGAAACTAACCAAGAATATTTTTTTTAATGTCCCTACCACCTCCAGTAGCCTACCATTTTCATTTTTTTTTAATAATAATAACAACAACGGTCTCAACCACAAATGGACAATGTGGCATCCCTCCCAAAATAAGAATTCATAACAAACCTTCTTACCAATTATTCATGTCTAAGAAAAATGCACAACCAGCAGCGTTTAACTGGTTTCCTACTAATTTTTGTAGTTGTGTAATGAGCACATCGCGATCAGTTGTCCCCAAACAGCTGAACTGCTGAAGCAGAGTTTGGTCAAAATCACTGTCGACATCCATTTTTGGTCCAATGTCACTCACATCAGGAAAACCACGAAAAAACCTCTTCCCAAACGCTGGAATTGGGGAACACAAGCATCCAGGTAATTCCTTCCTTGATAGTAAAAAAAAATTGAGGGCCTCCTACTAGAGAAAACACACCAGCGACGTTCGCATTATTTCCAAAGTGACGTCATTAACAATGGTGTCTTACGTGATGCGAACGGATGCGAATGCGAAAAACGTCTTCCGAACCAAATATAGCGCTTTTGTTGCCCTCTGGCGACGAATGTTTGTACTACTTATCCGTTTAAAGGTTACTTGAGATACCGTCTCCTTATTACAAGGACATTCTTCCAAGAGCCATTTTTCTTGATCCTCCACATCAAGTATGGCCCCAAAGGTCTATCACCTTACCGTTATACTTTGTTCCACATTATGCTTTCAGAAAACTGACTGTATGACGCCACGTTTTCTTCCACTATGAGTGCAAAAATCCGTAAACATCCCATTCGTATACTCTAACAGTAACTTTGTTGAGTCTACAAGTGTGGTATCCACATGTTTTTGCACTCTTAGTGCAAGGAAACGAGTCGTCATCCACTCAGTTTTCTGAAAACATAATGTGGAACAAACTATAGTCAATCCCTTGGTAAAAATCCGCTTTAAAAAGCGGCATCTAGGAAATTTTCTGTTGAATAATTGTTAACTTTATTTACTGCGTCTTGCAGTATATCATGCATTGCGCGCTTACAATAAACATGACGTTTCATCTCTGTGTGTGCATGTACTAATCTTCTAATAATTACCATGAGATAAAAAAATCTAAAAGCCTAATACGTTAAACATTAAAATTAATCATTCCAATAGATCGCCGAAGCAAAATTATAAGACAGTAGCCTAAAAATTATAAATTGTGATGTGAAAATACGAGATTCATTCCGGTTTGTGACGACACGATTAATGTGTTCGTGCTGGTTCGTCTACGAGGCACAGTGCCAAATGTGGCAGTAGCTTCGCTACGAAGAACGGAGCTACTATCTCAGATGACCTTGATGTTCTAGCTGCGCGGAAGGCGATCAGCGCGAGCTGTTATAAGGCAGGCCGGGTGTCCCTTTCGGTACCATCCTAAATGATCAAACAGAGCTAACGTAATGCGCCACTGTTGGTAACAGTTTGGCACATTCCCTGCTAATATCCGTGTTGATGCGGCTTGATTGACGTCAACATCATCAGCGCCGAATGTTTTGTCAAAACTGTTAGCTCGCGCATGCTCAAACTTCCACCCAAGCAAACCACCTCCCTGAGATGGTTCGCAATTTGGCATTGCTCTCGCCTGGTCACATCTATTAGCCAAATCCTGGTCAAATCCATTAGCACGTATCAATACGCTGCTGAGCTCGTTGAGCTGTATTGTAGCTTAGGAAGGTACTGAACGGCTGACGCAACAACACTGCGCACGCGCAACGTCGAGTTTGAAGCCAAACTGTCTCTAACCAGTGGTGCGTTCTGTTCGCTCTGTTTGGTGCTTTAGGAAGGTACTGATAAACTCATTCAAAAAGAAATTTGATTCTCTTATACAAACTGTACCTACCTATTCCATCGAACAGAGCGAACCAAACGCACCACTGTTGGTGACTGTTTGGCTCATTCCCTACCAATAACTGTGTTGATGCGGCTTGATTGACGTCAACCATCGTCAGCGATGAATCTGTTTCTGGCAAAACTGTTACCTTATGCACGCTCAAACCCCCCACCTCAGGGAACCACCTCCCACAGATGGTTTGCAATTTGGCATTGCTTTCGCCTGGTCACATCTATTAGTCAATCCTGGTCAAATCCATTAGCCAAGTCTGGTCGCGGTGAAGGTATGACATATCGACTACTCTGCTCAGCTTGTTGAGTTTGCTGAGCTGTAATGGTATACTTAGTTCCACATTATGTTTTCAGAAAACTGACTGTATAACGCCACGTTTTCTTCAGCTACGAGTGCAAAAAATCCATAAACATCCCATTTGTAGACTCTAACAGTAACTGTGAACAACCTACAAGTGTGATATCCATATGTTTTGCACTCATAGTACAAGGAAACGATTCGTCATCCAGTCAGTTTTCTGAAAACATAATGTGGAACCAACTATAGTTTAGGAAGGTACTGAACGGCTGACACGACATCACTGCGCACGCGTGATGTCAAGTTTGGAGCCAAACTGTCTCTAACAGTGGTGCATTCTATTCGCTCTGTTTGGTCGTTTAGGAAGGTACTGAAAGTGTTTCATCTGAACTTGTGTGTTTTTATTGTATGCTTGGAATATTCCAAGTTATCGTGAAAATAGGGTAGTGACACAACGTTGTATTATTGTATATAACTCTATGCTGGAGCCAGTGGAATCTTTATTTGCCAATTACAACCTAGCAGCATAAGGGATTGGAGAAAACAACGTTTTTTTAAGCCTATGAAAGCCGCTCTCAAAGCACTGCCTTGACTTGAAGTGCCGTTGTTTAACCCTCCATTTTAATCTAGAGCCCCTTGCAGCTATATCTCTTGTAGCCAATATGACGTCACATGACGCTGCTCTATATAAGGAGAATGTTTGAGTAGTGTGGTGTATACGGCTACAATGCCCAACATACACCACAGGTACGTCCAGTGGCGTGCACAGGAGGGGAGCAAAAGGGAGATTGCCCATGCTCTTTCCTCAAAATACCCTTTCTGTAAAAAAAAAAATAGCCTTTTTTTGCCGACATTTGCTAGTTCGATGTCCAGTCTGCCCTCAATTTTTTTACACCCAGTGTATACTCCACCGTGACCTCTAGGAGCCCCTACAACGAGGGGGGAGGAGAAGGTCAGATGGACCCACTGTGTACTCAGGCCCGGTCACTCAAGGGGCCCACATGGCCTAACAAAATTTTTTCGCAGTTGTGAATTTTGATGACTATGAGTAATGGACTCGGTCTGTGCATATTGTGAATTTTCTTTATACTCCCAAAACAAACAACTTCAATCAAACGGTAACGAGCACAGACCAGAAGCACTGCAGCGCAAGCCTGTCAGCTTGTTAGTCAGGGAAGCCTTCAAACGTAAGCAGCCCGGATATGTGAATGAACCAACTCGTTAAGCACAATTATTGTGGCCGACGAATATTACAACATTAGTGTGACTTTTTTACGATTTCAGTTGGGGGAGGAGAGGCCCATTGTTGTAGTTATTCCCAGGCCCCTAACTTTGATGTGGGGACCTGCCCTAGAGGCCATGTCCACAGATCCCGTTATGTAAGAGGCTTAACCCTTCGGACTGCCAACTTGTTTATAGCAAAAGTTCATCATGTTTGCTTTTATTCATAGTGGCTATGGCCGACATGTTGTCCATCTGGATAACCACTCTCACCTCCATCTATTGTTTGGCAAAGGCTTTCAGGTCTACATAAGCCGCTAACAGCTCCAACTTGTTTATACGTAGCATTTCTGATCTGCCCTCAGCTAATAACCCCATATCGAGCTCTCTGCTGTGTTGCCTCTCCTTCCCCCTCCCCACTTGTCCGGATACATCTGACTAAACAATCAAAGAAACTTGGGAATCAAGGGGCTTCCCTACCAAGGTTTTAAACATCTCACCCATCATACTATCTCTTCCTTTACTTCCTGCATAATATTGACCCATAACTTCCTTTCTCAGGCCCTAACTTTCAACTGATGCATTAAAGTAGTGAATAGGCCTGTTGAACACTAACAAAGTTGTGATGCTCAGTTTGTCTGGCAACCTGGATACCTCCCGCTCTGTTATACTGCTGCCACCCAAAAGGTGCCTTGCTTCTCCCACCAGTTTGGTCCTTCTTCTCTCGCAGTAACAAGATTCTTATTTGCATTGTGTCTATCAAGAAACCAACATACACTATCCTTTGATATGGTATTAATACCCTTCTTACAGCATTATCACAATCTGCACTGTTGGACACTGAGTGCAAACAAACACGTTGCCCAATATGTTAACCTCACACCTTGTAAACTTAACTAAGCAACCACTGGTTTCATCAGCCTGATAAAGTTGCAATGTGTTGGCCCAAGCCAGAACTGGAAACAAGTGAATTCCCACATGGTTTCCCGCTAATGGAAGCATAAACTCATGGCTAATGGAAGCATAAACTCGACGAGCTCGAGTCACTACTTCACTCCCATCAACCAGCCTTCGTCTTCATAACCGAGGCAAAATCTAAAACTACTAATAACTTTATGGACATTGAAGCCATCAAAATACCCAATTACAGCACTGTTTTTAACTCGCTTAAAAACCAGACTAGGGGGATTGTGGGTTTTATTAAATGCAACATGAGCCACACTATTGTGAAACCTCCTGTGGACTTCGACGATTTCCTTCTGGTGGAAATTGAAACTCCTGACCGTCAAAACCTCTTCGTTGCTTGCCTGTACAGGTCACCAAATAGCCCCGCAGATAACAACAGCAATTTCAGCGTGATCATCAAATCGTTAGCCGATAAGTATGGCGATAAACTTATACTTATCGGTGACTTCAATCTGCCCAATCTGAAGTGGACAGACAAGGAAGACAAACACCTTCTTCCCATTGAGGTCTCCTTCACTGATGTTATCAGTAGCAGAGACCTGGTGCAACATGTTCGTGAACCTACAAGGTTCCGACAGGGCCAAACACCAAACACTTTGGACTTCGTCCTCACAACGCGAATGTGCAACTCTGTTGTTGACATTAGTGTGTCGTACCTTCTTGGAAATAGTGACCATGCGGCCACTCACGTTTGGATTTCCTGCAAAAGCTCACCTACCACCAACAAGCCTAGAGTAAACATCCACCGTGCCGATTTTGATAAAATTCGGGACACTGTTGCTACGGCCAATCTACTCGAGGCTACGGCCCCCTTGAACACTGAAGAAGCCTGGTCGCTATTACACCGAACCATTCAACAAGCTGTTTTCGGTGCTTCCCCTGCTGTCAGACATATCGGAAAAAAGAAAAGAAACCACCCCTGGGTTAACAGTTCAGTTAAAGATGCCCTGACACAAAAGAAAAAAAGCTGGGGCCGCTTTGCAGAAATCCACTGTGCTGCTGATTATGAGGAGTACAAAAAAATCACGAAATGCTGCCACGCCACGGGACTTATTCGCAAGTCACGCACGAATTTCAAATCACAGATTGCAAATGCATCTGTCTCTGAGCCCAAGAAATTGTGGGACTATGTTAATCGAAGAAAGCCTTACCACACCCCGGTAGGCAAACTTAAAAACAAGCATGGAGTCCTTATCAATGATCCCCTCGGAAAAGCCAACGAACTCAACAGTTACTTCGGGTCGGTTTTCAAGCCTGGGAACCCAGTAATTACTCCTGTTACTGCCAACACACCGCAAGCAGCCGATACCCTCAGCGAAGTCACCTTTGAAGCCACTGAGATCCAAAAGCTGTTGAACTCTATTAACACACATTCTGCTCTCGGCCCTGACAGCCTTCATCCTCTGACCCTAAAAGAGCTTGGCCCTGTTATCAGTCCTGCTCTAGCCCAACTCTTCAGTAAATCCATGGCAGAGGGCACTCTTCCAACCATGTGGAAACTCGCACATGTCACTCCTATCCACAAAGGGGGCTCAAGATCCTCTGTTAATAATTACCGCCCTATCAGCCTTACCAGCATTCCCTGCAAAATGGAAAAAATTACGGTATTTTCAAGACTATGCCTAACTTTGCCATTGACAACAGCATAGTCCACCAGAACCAATATGGAGGGCTACCTGGTCGGTCAACCACCCACAATCTCATCCACTTCCTCGACAAGATCACAGAGTGGCTTGACGACAAGCTCCAAGCTGATGCAGCCTATTTTGACTTAGATAAAGCTTTTGACACCTTACCTCACACCAAACTTCTGAGAGTTCTCAGTGATGTAGGCTACTCGGGTGCACTCCTTGCATGGCTTGCGTCTTTCCTCACCAACCGGCACCAGAAGTGAAGTGTGGACGGTCATCTCTCTGCCTCAGTGGAAGTAGTCAGTGGAGTACCACAGGGGAGTGTCCTTGGTCCATTCCTCTTCATTCTTTTCATGAACACCCTGTACGAACATCTTCAAAGTGACAATTGTATTTTCCTCGATGACACCAAGATCTTCGCCGTCTCAAACGATCTCGCTAGCACTGCGAAACTCCAAGCCGATATCTCCAACATGGTGTCCTGAATGCAAGCCATGGACGTGGACCTTAATGGGAGTAAGTGTGCAGTTCTGAGGTTTGGCACCCAACATCACCAAGCTGACTATCGCCTTAGCCCAGGAACGCCAATGACAGAGAAGAATTCACAACGAGATCTTGGCATCGTCATTGACCGCGACCTGAACTTCTCCAAACACATTCAGGCTGCCGTGGCTAAGGCTTATGGGGCCCTCGCCATCATCCGGACCACCTTCTCAACCCTCCTAAGGAAGACCTTCCTCATGCTGTACCGCAGCAAACTTCCCAGGATTCTGGAGTATGCAGGCCAAGCATGGTGGGTTCGTTTTGAAGAGGATCGTGACAAGCTGGAACGTGTCCAGAGACGTGGCACTAAACTTGTTGTGGGACTCAAAAACGCGTCCTACCCCGACCGGCTTGCTGCCCTCAAGCTCCCAACACTGAATTACCGTCGTATCAGAGGTGATCTGATTTTCACGTACAAGATCCTCAATGGTGAAGATCCTGCGGCCAAGGAATGGTTCACCCTCTCTGCGAGCTCTGCCACTCGGAACAATGGGGCAAAACTCTTTAAGAAGAGATGCAACACGTCCCTTCGCCAAAACACACGTCCTTTCCGTGTGGTTAACACCTGGAACAAACTGCCTCAACATACCATCGAAGCAACATCGGTTCTGCAGTTCAAACAGAGACTGGATACCGTGCTCCCTTCCATCATCGCCCCCTACAGTTATAAAAACTGGTAGCTTCGTGGGTACCCTGGTGTAAAAAGCTCTTTTTGCTTACTGCTGGGTTTTTTTTTCATATTCATATTCATATTACTGTAGGTGGCTGTGGTTTATTACACTCCTGGTAAAGCTGAAAGAGCCATCCTGGTAGGACACACTGAAGCCGTCTCCTTAGCAACGCATCTACCGACAGAAAGCGGCACTAACAGCAGTAAACGCAAGGCCAGCTGAGATAGTAGCTGCATTCTTCGCTCCAGTCCAGGCCCGTCAGCTTGCTTCTGTTTAGTGACTGACACACTAGGCGTCATCCAGTACCGTACGGATTGAGAACCCAAAGGAATTTGTATCTGGACTAAGTGAATGCATGAAAAGCCCTCAATATGCGCCTGACCTCGTAATTTGATCGTTACCTTTACGTGTTTAAAGTTTAAAGCATAAATTTTGTTCATATTCCAATCTTCTTTGGTTCACATGTCGTACGGTAACTTTAACTTTATTTATATCTGTCAAATCGGCAAAAGGCATTACATGACTAACAGTGAAAAAGAACACAAGAAACAAAAAACAGTACAAACACGTGCCTCTGTACTGGACGACTCCTGGCGTGTCTGTCACTAACTAATGCCGGAAGAGCACAAAGATGATGGGTCTGGAGCATTGAGTTAATAAGTTATATAGGACGCCTGGATAAATTATAAATTATATAAATAAATAAATAAATATAAATAGATAAATAAATTATATAGGTCTGGAGTGGAGTGAGGAACGCAGCTACTATCTCAGCTGGCATTGAGTAAACGAAGAAGTTGTGGTTGCTATTATATAACTCTTAATTTTGAATTCAGTCATTCTTGCATCATTTTACAGTCTCAAGCATAAACAATTCCGTATTTAAGAGATTAAATAAATAAGGATGCAAACCTATTTACATTGCTTTTTTGGACTTACTGTACATGTCAGACAGACTGCTCGAGCGGGAACTGAGCGGGTGTTTGAAACCAAAGGCCGAAGTCCTACTGCTAAGCCATCCTGACACGGCCTAATTCGCATTTATTTAACACTTCTCGGGCCCATTTGGCTTTCTGTCCAGTTTAAACCAAGGTCGAGTGGAACGATTGTATACAGGAAGGAAGGTCCTTCCCTTAGGGGAGTTTTAAAAGTCACCGGCTTGCGAGTAGCTTGGCAGCGGCGAACGCTTTCCCATTGAAATAACAAACGGGCAAGCATTTCCGCTTGCAAGCAACTCGCAAGCTGCTGGCTTTTAAAACTCCCCTCTAGCAAATTAAGTCGTTTTTCTGACAATATTTCGTGTAACTTCACTGGCTCCGGTCTGGTTTGGCTTGTGCGCATGTGCGTCAGCCGTCGAGCTGCATTAGGGATGTTTTTAAAGTCAGCGGCTTGCGAGTTGCTTGGAAGTGAGGCAAGCTTTCCCGTTTTTAAATTCAAGCCGCTTACCGCATAGAAACTTTTTTGTCGTTTTCAAAATTAGCGGCTTGGCAGTCGCTGGCCAGCCAAAGCGAGGATAAAGGGATGTTTTTAAATTCAGCGGCTTGCGAGTCGCTTGGCCGCAGGGAACGCTTTTCCATTGAAATAACAAACAGGCAGCGTTTCCACTTGCAAGCGAGTCGCAAGCCGCTGACTTTAAAAACATCCCTTAAAGGGCGCTGAGCTTACGCAGCTAATATGGGGGTCTGATATGCGCATGCGCCACTGCCGCAGAGCAACAATCGGCAACAATCCTATGTGCGATAAATCTACGTGGTACATGCGTGTTAAGTACGTTGTTGATAGCTGCCAGAAGTTCAATTGCTTAAAGTGGCACTATCACCGATTGAAATGCGAACGAAAATACCGTGGCGCCATCTAGCGACATTGATATTGTTAACCTTTATAGCTTGCTCGCAGGTGCACGAGGATGAACCAAATTTTCACTCAATAATTAAGGATGTCGTGGCTTGTTTGTTCCCTCAAAAGAAATGCCGTTACGCTTTCCTTCGCTTGGTGCAAGCAAACGCTAGATGGCACTACATAGCGCTAGATGTTGTCAGAATTCGTCTGCTTTCAATCGGTGATAGTGCCACTTTAAGTCTTTACTCTCATCACCTTAAACGTTACTAATAATGCGATAAAACAGAGAAAAGAGATATAACAACTGATTTTGTTATTGTCGGCCATGTTTGTGCTTAGTAAGCTTCAAATAATGTCGTTTTTAATCTCAGCTTGAAAATGGGAAATGCGGCGGAAGCCAAAACCAAGCAAAATCAGCGCTCAGCCAGCAAGCCGCTGACTTTAAAAACATCCCTATTGTGACGTCATGGCACGAGCAAACTCAACAGCCAATGGAAAAGCAATATGCAAAAAGCTGCCACGGCGTCGCTGACATAAACGGTGTTCAATTCAGGGATGTTTTTAAAGTCAGCGGCTTGCTTGCTGAGCGCTGAGTTTGCTTGGTCTCGGTTTCCTTCGCTTTCCCTATTTTCAAGCTGAGATTAAAAACGACGTTATTTGAAGCTTACTAAGCACAAACATGGCCGACAGTAACAAAATCAGTTATTATATCTATTTTCTCTGTTTTATCGCATTATTAGTAGCGTTTAAGATGATGAGAGTAAAGACTAAGCAATTGAGCTGCTGGCAGCTATCAATATCGTACTTATCACGCACGTATCAAGTAGATTTATCGCTTGTGTGATGATTGTTGCCGATTGTTGCTCTGCGGCAATAGCGCATGCGCATATCGTGCCCCCATATTGGTTGCGCAAGCTCAGCGAACTCAGCACCCTTTATCCTCGCTTACTTGGCTAGCTAGCAGCTGCCAAGCCGCTGACTTTAAAAACGACGGAAAAGTTTCTCAGTGGCAAGCGACTTGAATTAAAACGGGAAAGCTTGTCTTGCTTCCAAGCGGTTCGAAGCCGCTGACTTTAAAAACATCCCTTTCCTCGTGCAACTTTGCCTTCATAAGGCTACGCAAAAAGGCGACTCAAACATGCAGGAATAGAAAAGACTCCATGGACTCAAATAGTTTTGGTAAGCAGCGCTCTCTAGTGGCAGACTTTGGAATCCTTGTTGGTTAGTTAGCAACTTTGCCACTTGGTATTGAGATGGCAGAACCTACCGCGACTGTTCCTCATTCTACGTTCCTCTAATCTGTAGCAGATTTTAGTCACCTTTTTTGGCGTTTTTCTGTTACGGCCTTTACTGTAAGGCTTTGTCTGAACTAAAGTTATCTGTCTCATTAGAATCGCCACCACAGGGCGGCACGAGGGGCGGTGCCATGCCATAAAGCTACTGCAGAGCAATAGCTGCGGCAGTCTCTTGACTGACGAGGGTGAAATTGCAGAAGCTATGAATACTTTCTTTCACTCAGTTTTTACCCCCGGATCACACAACAGTTTATCCCTGCCCCCTGCTACACCTGAGCATACCATCGATGTCATTGAACTAACCTCCAGCCAAGTTCTTGGGTCGCTCCTGAAGCTCAAAACAAACAAAGCTTGTGGGCCGGACGGAATACCAGCCTGTATTCTTAAAGTGTGTGCGTACCAGCTGGTCGGCCCCCTTACTCACATTATGAAATCTTCACTCCGTGAATCTACCCTGCCTGATGCTTGGAAGCTTGCAACTCCTATTTTTAAGAGTAGGGACAAGCAGCAACCTACTAACTACAGGCCGATCAGCCTTACCTGCATTTGCTGCAAAATTCTGGAATCATTTGTTAAAACTGCCATCATGAATTTCCTTCTTGTACATGACCTTATCTCCCCCAAGCAGCATGGTTTTGTGCCGCAGCGGTCTTGCGCCACAAATCTTATCCAAACCCTGCAGTATTGCTACACTAATATGGACATGCATGTGCCAGTTGATATGGTGTATCTTGACTTTGCCAAGGCCTTCGATAGTGTTCCGACAAACTTGCTCCTTTGGAAGGTACGTAGGACTGGAATCTGTGGTGCGTTGTTCAACTGGCTGGCCGACTTTCTGAGTGGTAGGCAGCAACGTGTTTTGAACAATGGCCATCCCAGCACCTGGCAGCCCGTGACCAGTGGAGTCCCCCAGGGCTCAGTCCTTGGACCCGCTCTGTTTATTATCTATATTAACGATTTGCCTGGCAACCTTAACTCCAACCTCGGCATGTTTGCTGACGACAATAAGCTGGCCCGTGCTATTCAGGGAGTGAACGACAGTAATGCCCTACAGGACGATCTTGATAAGGTCTCACTCTGGTCCAAAAAGTGGCTTCTCAAGCTTAACGGGTCTAAATGCAAGTCACTACACATTGGAGCTAACAACACCTGCCACACGTACTTCATTGACCAACAATCAATTACTGACTCAAATGAGGAAAAAGACCTTGGTGTCTGTGGAGTCGTCACTTGTGTGCTCCACAATGGCAGCCATCAATTTCATGTCTATATGTTAACCCTACCAAGATAACCCTTTAACCACTAAATAGGCTGTTCCATAATTGTATATTGTCTTAAGTGTATCACATGACTTCTCTGTATTTAAAGAGCAGTAAACAGGAAGTTCGCTGTCTTATCAGCTGTAGCCTACACTCTGGTAGTCCGTGTGTTTATTACCATTGGTGCCCACGCTGGGCTAAGGTGTGTCCCCGCCTAGGACATCACAGTTGGCGACGAGTCCGGTACCTTTGGTAATCTTTAAAAACTTAAGCTTAAACTGATAGGTCTTCAACCACATCTTTGCTCCATATTTGTGGTAAGTTGCAAATTTTTTTCATTTTGGCAATGAAAATTAGTGCTCTGAATTCCTATCAGAGTTTAAACTTTTTCAAACAGTGTTATTTTGACGTGGTAGTGCTGTGTGGTACGAAATGATAATAGTTAAATTTAGTACCTTAACAACTAGAACCGAAGTGGGCAATTGGATTTATTATGGTTAATTTTACCTTGGCAGTGTTCTAGAGCGACGCACTGGCGTGTCCGCACAGGCAGTACTATAAACCTGAAGGTTCGAAAAATGCGCTGCTAAATTAACCCTTGTAAATTCGATTGTGCCATTGCCCATATTCGGGCTAGTGTGTGCCGGTGTAAAATTTAACACCGTAGGTTTATGCTCAAACTTAGTGAAATCTGGTCTGTGCTGAGGCTTAGGCCAGAAGTGTTGTTTTGTAAAACGTTGCAAATGGTGAACGTAAAACATTTTTTCAAAGCCTAGTCCCTTTAAATTTAACTTGTAGGCAGTTAATTTATACAACTAGGTAGGCTACAGTCAAGCTTGATTTATTTCTGTGTTTAAATAAGTGACCGGTAGTCTTGAGTGCTCCAGTTTAATCCTTGCATGTTAAACAGGATTGTAATTAAATTTAATTAAATTTAATTTTGTAGGCTTATGCCAAAGACAGGTGTCGGTAGCAAACCACCTGTAACTGCTAAAGTTAGCAGTGAAAGTGAAACTGAAAATAATTCAGTAGTGAACGCAAGCGTTAATGAAACTAGTTCTAATTTAAATCTAAATTTTGAATCTAGTGATAGTGAAGACGACGTCAACATGGGTTCGTCTAAAACCGCTGGTTTATTTTCGGAATTCGATTGCGAGTCTGACACATGGGAGAAATACTCCAGCCGAATTCGTTACTTTTTTTTAGCTAAAGAAATACCAGCAACCAAGCAAGTTAATTTTCTAATGGCATCTGTGGGCCAGAAAATGTTTGATAGAATTCTTAATATCCTCTCACCTGATTTGCCCGACTCATTAACATTTGATGAGCTCGTTAAAAAAGTTTTAGACGACATTGAGCCAGTGCCCTCAGTGGTATCTGAGCGTGTTAAATTCTTTAGAAGATCGCAAAAATCAGATGAGAGTATCGGGGAATATTTAGCTGCCTTAAAGCTAATGACGAAGTATTGTGACTTCGCAAAAATTAAAGACATTAACAGCGAAATGATTAGGGATCGCCTAATTGGGGGGATCCAATCAGAAGTCATTCAACGCGAGTTGTTGAAGCAGACTCTGGATTTAAAGGCTACAACATCCTTAGCTTTATCCTTAGAATCTGCTGAAACAGACCAAAGCGTTTTGAGAAGCCATTCTAGAGCTGTTAACTACGTAGCTAAAAAATCGGGCAAAACATCAAGTAGGCCTAAATCCACTAAGGATTTCATTTGCTATTGTTGCGGCAAAAATGGCCACGTGAAAACACGTTGTAAATATCGAGACTATACATGTGGCCGTTGCCACACTGTCGGCCATTTAAAAGCCGTGTGCCGAAAAGCTAGTCATTCGAGTAGAACTTTAAAATCACTCGACCACCCTAAAGCAAGTTCTAGCACAAATTTTAAGGCTAGGCCGAACACAAAACAAAAGCATAGCTACAAAAAACGCGTCAACAAACTCGAACGCGATAGCGAAAGTGATAGTGAAGAAGGCCAGGATGTTGAAGCCGAAAATTCAGAGTCTGGTTCCGGGTCTGATGACGATTCAGACAACGACTATCTTGTACTGAAAAATAATACTCTTGGACTGAGTCAGGCTGCGGACCAGATTTCAATTCCCCTACAAACCAACAAAATAATAGTAGTAGTTAATTCTATGAAAATCCATAAATGGAAAATGCCAGTCTGCCTAAATGGTGTCAAGCTAGAAATGGAACTTGATTCCGGGGCAGATGCATCCATTATCCCTATTGAGTGGCATCAAAAATATTTTGCGGACTGTCCTTTAAAACTCAGTCCGTACTCGATACACTCATACACTGACGGAATTGAGAACACGATTTACACTGTAAGTCTGAAGGTTGAAGTTCAAGGTCAAATCGAACATTTGGATGCTTTAGTTTCAAAATTATATAAACCTGCATTAATGGGAAAGGATTGGCTTTCTATTTTTCGAGTTAATTTCCATCCTTTTTACGACCTACAAACGAAAGTGAAACCTAAGAAAAGTGTTAAGAAAATTAAAACTAGCATTACGCCAGTTGACACTTCCGAAATAGTGAAGGGTTTCCCGGAGCTATTTTCTGAAGGCATGGGTAAGTTTAAGAATTTTAAAGCCAAAATTCATTTAAAACCTGATGCCAAGCCTGTGTACAGTCGTGTAAGACCGGTTCCGTTAGCACTCAAAGAAAAGGTTAACCAAGAAATTCGTAGATTGGTTGGCCTTGGAATTCTAGAGCCTGTGGAAACTTCTCAGTGGTCTACGCCGATAGTCATAGTTCACAAAGCGGATGGCCAAATCCGAGTGATTGGTGATTATAAAACCACCGTGAACCCTCAACTCGAAGTCGACCACTATCCAGTTCCCACGGCCGCAGAATTATTCAGTGAATTAGCAGGTAGTGCACTAAAAAATACATCTTGCCTTCGTAATCATAATTTTATTTCCAGCTAGGCTTAGATTATTTTTTTTTTCTGTTTTTTTTTTTTCGCTCGCTGCATTGTGGAGTCGTCACTTGTGTGCTCCACAATGGCAGCCATCAATTTCA
>JAHWFP010256504.1:1914-20569 GCA_023313725.1 Lithobius niger
GGGGGGGGGGGAATTGAGGCTTAATGGCGCGTCGACAACTTGGTCATTAGCGCCAACCTCAGTCACAGTGCAGTGGTCCGGGTTGCCACTGCACCACACATTACAGAGATGCTATTCAAACCCCTAATCTAAATCTTGTCATACATCTGTACCTCCTGCAAAAATTGAAAAACACCGGACAGGAGGACAGACTTATCGCCCAACTGACGCGCAATGTCATGCGGAAGATGGAACCGACGACGAACACCATCAAGATGGCGACAATCAACAAGTAAGTGCCGGACCGTAAGTGGCCGTCGACACCAAGAACATTCAGGAGGGTCAACCCCCCGCAAAAAGAAACAGTGAGTAAGTCGGGTGTGACCAATTCGCAAACGGGCCAACACAACCTCCTCACGGCGACTACGGCGACACGCCGAGTGCCTTTCCTCGACAGTGCCTTTAATGGCCCGTAACTTATTACCGTCCTGTCTGTCCCACAAGGTTTGCCAAAAAGCGTGTAACCTCAGACGCAGAGTTGGAAAGGCATCTGAGGGAACAAGGCTGAGATCCCTACCGAGAGGGCCAGAAAGGGCCCTTTCGCAGCAGAATCAGCTTGTTCATTCCCTGCTATCCCAACATGGCCCGGGATCCAGCAGAAAAGCACGGTTTTCTGCTGGCCAGGCAAGCGGGAAAGCAAAGCTTGGACACGTTGTGTCAAGGGGTTCCGAGGATTGTAATTCGCCAAGGACTCCAGGGCACTCATGGAATCACTAAAGACAATGAAATGCGTGCCCTGAAGGTCAAGGATCCATTCCACCGCCAAACCAAGAGCCAAAAGCTCTGCAGAGAACACAGAATAGCCTGATGGAAGGCGATGGGCGGTGGAGGAAATTGGGGTGGGGTAGGGGGGGAGGCGGATGACATGGACTTTTTTGGACCCTCTCGAGGATGGGGGGGGGGGGGCATAGTTTTTTTTATGTCCAACAAGAGGGGAGGTTCACAAAAAATACACTGACCAAAACTGACATTGTTGACACAATGACACTTTAAGCAGTCAATATTTCTAAAAATGCCGACGCTTCTGGGGCGATTCCCCCTTCATGTAAATATTAGAGAAGAGAGGTTTGGGATGTAAATTATTACACGATTTTTTGACGTATTTCTAGTGTGAAAAACGTTTTGCATCTTGGGGTATTTGTCACGTTGAATGTGTCGATGTTGTGAAGTGGCGTGAATAATGAATCTCGGTTCAAGGATGGTTTAAAAATACTTCTTTAAATGTTTTCAAGAACTTACTTTAAGTCATGGCTCGTTTTCCACACAACTGGGAACCTTTCGAAGCGAAATGCTGCTTTTTAATCAGTCCAGAGGAATTTATGGATACCTAAACAGAAATACGAAATGCTTCCTTTTGCGGGTCGGGGGAGAACATTTTTGGATCTTGGGTTGGTGAGGATGGGGGGTTATTTCAGGGTATTGGGCGGAAAAGTCATCGAAAACTTTGAGGTCATATTTTCAATTTCTCGCCCCTACCCCTCCCCCTCCCAGCCGTAAATAATGACCGGTCCCTTATATTTTAATGCATATAGTTTTAACAAAAATGTAACACACTTTTAATGTAAAAGTGGGGGAGCAATAAGCTATTAAATTTAATGAAAAAGAAGGGTACATTTTGATGGGTGGCATTTCAGCAGGTGGGATGCCATTCAACCGATGGTATTTTGTCGTGGTTGTATTCTGTCAGGTGCTGTTTTGTCACAGATCGTTGTGTGGCATCTCCATGTCAGGTTGGCTGTGGAAGCAAAGTGTTATATCGAGTATTGCAACACATCTAGTGTCGTCTGTTTGTTTCAGCACGTGGGTACTGGGTTGGTTCTCATCTTACAACGGTTG
The DNA here is from genome assembly GCA_023313725.1 of Lithobius niger. Taxonomy (NCBI): domain Eukaryota; kingdom Metazoa; phylum Arthropoda; class Chilopoda; order Lithobiomorpha; family Lithobiidae; genus Lithobius; species Lithobius niger. Next base: position 3,790 of record JAHWFP010256504.1, read on the forward strand.
AGGTTTGCTGGGCTTGCGACCTCCTGACCAGGTTGAATGAAGTCCAATTTTCCTCCTTGTAGCCCTTCTCGTGGTTGAACGGGTTTCAGGAGATGGGTTTGTTGTCTGGAGCAAAGCAACTTCTTCTTAGCTAGTTGTCGGCGTATACAGGGTGGGGCAGAAAGGACGGAACACCCTTGGCAATCAAAGATGGTTAATGTTGGGATAATAAAACTTTGCATGGTATGTAGGCGAACGAGGAGCCAACTAACCATGAATCGATCACTGACCTTGACGCATATTTTCAAGGTCATCGTGATGCTAACTTTTTAACTATGCTTCGTAGAACCCCAGCGTAAATTAGAAACTTGTAGACAGTGTCAAGGCATGGCCAACGCAAAAAAAAAAAACAGAACGAAATTCGATACGTTAGTTTAGTAGTTACGGGCATTACAAGAATCATTCTGCTGTCACGCTGGCAGAGTGGCTTTCCTGCCAAACAGTTCTGTCAGGCTCTTTCGTACACCAAGCATTGTATTGGTACGTAATGGTGTTGGCAGCATACGCAAATTGGCATAATTCATTAACCGTGATCAGCTCTGAAACAAAATCAGAAATGTTAACCTGAGGGAGGAACAACATTAGTTTCATTTCTAGACGACCACGTTGACTATACTATGCCAACTTGCATAAGATGCTGTAGTTTGCAGTACCATTCTGTTTATACGTGTAATGTAGCAGGTTGTGTTGAGCTAGTGTCAAGTCATCAGTGTGCCAGTTGCTGTTTGTTTCCAAGCATGCTTCATGTACTTTGAGGACCACTGGACTTAATTTTACACTCACTGTTTGGCAGGAAAGCCACTCGGTCAGCACAACAAAATGATGCTTGCAATTTTAGTAACTCCTAAACTAGCGTACCGAATTTCGTTCTGTTTTTTGCAATGGCCATGCCTTGCCAATGTCTACAAATTTCTAATTTAAACTGGAGTTCTACGAAGCATCGTTAAAAAGTTAGCATCACGATGACCTTGAAATATACGTCAAGGTCAGTGATCGATTCATGGTTAGTTGGCCCCCCGTTCGCCTACATACCATGCAAAGTTTCATTATCCTAACGTTAACCATCTTTGATTGCCAAGGGTGTTCCGTCCTTTCTGCCCCACCCTGTATACAGCATTGGTACGGTCGGTCCACTCAATGCTGTGCAGAGCATAAAAACACTGCGAGATTTTCGCAAGATGCAAATACTGGACTAACAAACGAGTGAATACTAAACGAAAGCTGGGGTAATCCAAACGTTGACATTGTTTTAGATTTCATTAAGCGCTCCAGCTAAATTGTTGCTCTCGTCACCTACTCTGCGTAGTGGGACTGATAACCTGGTTTGGGTTCGGCTCCCCAAAAGTAAAAATAAAATAAATAAAGCCACCTAAATTCAATCGACAATGTAATTGAAAATACGTAACGTTTCTTGTCGTGTCAACAGACGGACAGCACCGTCACAAGCTGGCATCATAAAAGTACGCCACTGTTTTGGTTTCGAACCAAATGACTTCACCAATTGTGGCATTTTGGATAATCTCTTCCGTGTATAGTTTACGACTGGAAGTAGCTCTGCTATAACTCTGACGCGTTGCACGGATTGGATTGACCCCTCTGCGTCTGCCCCAGTCTTGTACACAGTGGAATAGGTCCACAGTGGAGTTTGCGGAATCAGTGTGTGAAGGGACTCAGTGTGTGGCAGCATGTGCAAATTATGTGACTCGCTGCCTTTGCGGTGTTTCGGCGTATGATGGAATTAGTACACACGGTGAACATGGTGAATGGCTCACCGAGTGGTGTCCTAGGTGTTTGTGCTAGACGAACAGCGCATTTCGTATGCATGTTATGTTATTGCAGTTAGTAGTCAGGCATTTCTTGTCTGTAGCTCTTGTTTGGGGTATGTGGCTTCAGGCAAGGCCCCATAATAAATATCATTCCGGCTCACTGTATTGCACCCGTTTTGGTGGTCTCAGGAAATGATATAGTACTTGGTTAGCAGCAAGGTCGAGTGGAACGATATTATGCAGGAAGGTTGGTCATTCCCCAGCAAATTAAATCGTTTTCCCGCCAATATTTCGTGTAACGTCACTGGCTCCGGTCTGGTTTGGCTTGAGCGCATGTACGCAAGCTGTCGAGCTCATTGTGACGTCAGTGGCACCGGCAAAATCAACAGCCAATGGAAAAGCAATATGCACAAAGCTCGGAAGAGACCCCTCCCTGCCTGTCTACGCGAATTTTATACCGTTTTGCGCCTGAATGCAGCATTGACTATATAGGCCTGTTCACGTCATCCATTATTAGCAGGCAGGGATCTGGAGAGTACCTCCACGACACGACACGAGGGGGGATAAGCAGGGGTCGCTTTCTTGCTGTTGCACGGTTTTGTCGCGGGACTGACGTCAGTGTGTAGTATAGCTTGTTATGGGATGGTGCTGATCTTTACGTCTGCACTACTACTGCACAATTCCTCGTAAACACTCACGCCAAGGGGGAGCTGAGGTGTTTTTAGAAATTTTGACTGCTGAAAGTGCCATTTTTGAAGTCCAAAAATAACCTATCCTTCCAGTTGGTCAGTGTGTTTTTGACCGCCCCCCCCCCCCGGTTGACGAGCCTAAAAAAAGTATGACCCCCCCCCTCGAGAGGGTCTAAAAACTTCATGAACCCACCATTTCCTCCGCTTCCCCCCCCCCCCGGCAATAAATAATGACTGGTCCCAAAGCTGGGTTAAGTTTATTTTTCACACGTGTATAAAACTCGAATTTGCTGTAAACCGAACATTTACTTCAGTAGAAATTGAGCTTTTTCGACTTCGTCGATATAACACTCATTGCTTCCTCATAGCTAACGTCTTTTCGACGTAATTCAGCGACGAAGTTGCGAGATTTGATCATCGAATTTTAACCAAAACAAAAGACAGGCTGTCGGAAAAACAAAAGGATTCCTTTTAATGACACATATTCGCTTCGTTTAAAAAGAATGCGTGGAATTCCCTTCAACATGGCGACCAAAACTTTACTTTGCAGTGACATTGTTATGGTTCTTCGTCCTCCTTTTGTACTTCCTGAGGACGAGAAGCGAGCGACTTCTACTCCTCATGGAATTACTAGTTGGTATAGCATATGCATATACTTTTTTCGTCCTGAATGTAAAACTCTTCAGAGTTTATGAAATAATTGTTTGTGTAGAGTAAAGCGACATGATTAGTAAGATTAGGGATGACCAGAGCCGTAGCTAGAAATGTTTTTGGGGGAAAGGGCAAACTAGTAATTTTACGCGCTCCCCTCCCTAATTTTTGAACCCCCTCTCCCCCCAAAAGATAACCAAACCAAAATCTGTGGCATTCAATTACCACGCAAAATAGACCTACTAAAGCAAAAAGATTTACTCAAATATAAAAAAAAAAGTAAAATTGAACTAAACTATAGAAAAAATACTAAAATTATTCCCCTCTTCAGGCTTTCTTCCCCCCCCCCCCTTCCCCAGCAGCGGCCCTGGGTTGTCCAGGATACGGGTTTGTGGGTTGTAAAGATTTCACTATAAACGTAAGTATACATTGTCTGCTACCTGACTGCCTCAGCTCATCAATGAACCAGGAAGAAATGAAAAATAAAATCTGAGGCATGGTAAATCTTTTCCATGTCGTTGAGGATTGAAACGGGGCTTCCATCAGCCTGAAGCCAAGGATTGTTTGGCAGAGAAGCTGTCCCTATTAAAATGGGGTTGCTTTTAGAGAAAGCTGCCTCTGGCTCGTCTTTGTATGAATACGACAAAAGACGATTGAACCAAGGACGCTGTCAAGAATTGTGTGCTTTGAAAATATTCCGAATGCACCACACCGAATAAGGTTCCTTTTTTTTTTCTTTTTTTAATTTGCGACGTTTGTTGGCATGGAATGACAATTGAAGGACGCAAGTGTTAACTAAAGTTTGAAGTTGTCGGGCAGATTGTCGCTATAGCAACGGGTTAATGACTAACGAGTAAAAGAGAAGGCGAACGGAAGCATTAACTGACCCATCACGTGATTGATGAGACTGTCTAAGTTAACAATGCAAACAGCGGGCGGTAAGTCAACAATTACAAATGCCAAGCGAAGCGAGAGAAATTATAAATGACAAACTTGATGAGATCTATTTCTGTTTCAACTCAAACGATTCTTTTAATTCCTAAATCCAGATTGGAGATAAAGGCTTCATCCCTGTCAGTGCTTACGAAACGCTTGTTTAATCGCCAAACTTGTTTGAATAACGTAATCCACCACCGATAATTCCTAATCCCTTTCGTGTTTAAATGATTTATAACTAAGTAAATCTCTAGAAGAACATAGGATATTTCATTTTTGTTTAAATTTAATTACCGTAAGAATATAATGCCTGTATGTCCATTTAGTTTGATTGATATTGACACGCCAGACATTTTCCAACGTTGGATTGTGGAAAGATGCATAATTAGCAGTGAACAATAAAACGGGTTAGCCAATTAGGAAAAACCCCCACGGGACTCACAGCTGTGAAGGTACACAAATAATAAAAAATAAAAAATAAACAGATTACGTTCGCTCGAACGGAGCGAATGGTAATTTGAACAAGGGAATAAGTATTGGTTTTAACAGACAGGATCTTTCGTGTTAAACGAGATTGTTTTGTCTTTGTTTGTGAGTTTCTGTTTTAGTTCTATTCCGTGTGAGTGGTTACATGTTCATTTTAAGATTTAATTAATGTTCAACTTTCAAATATTTTTATGCCTGAACATAGATGCAGTAATATAAAACTGATTCGTTGTTTCGTAATGCTTAGAAGATTTCCACGCCCACCTCCCGCGTTGTCCCAACAAAGCCAAATACCTATATATGTAAACCATGTAGCTTGGAATCAACGAAGACAGATGCACACACACACACCTATATGCATATAGATAGGTTACAAAGTAATCTAAGCACTACGAAACGACAAAGCAGTTACACAATAACCATACACATTTCATGTAAGTCTCCTATTTCTGCTTTTTAAATTAGCAAACTATTTAATTAGTTTCCCTTCAGTTCATCTCTCTATTGTTGATACATGAAGGTGTGGTTTTTTTTTTTTTTACCGTTTTTTTGTGATGCTGTTAAGCGAAGTAGCAGACCCGAATCGTTAACTTATCTAACGGGTTAAAAAGTAAAAATTGTGAAGAACAATTGAAATATTTTGTTTTGGTGGTTACAGCGGTTGAGAACAGCAGTAAGGTTTCACGTGGACTTAACACTTCAGAAATATTGTGGCATCTGAAACCCTTTACGAAAGCTTATTAGTGTTCCTTCGCTATTTTGACTTTGGTTCAGTTAAACCTTACCTTAAACATCAAACGAATTCGTTTTTGTTTTCTAATTCGTGATACCTTGACATCTATATATTTATTTTGCTTAATGAGCAGACTGGATGGATTTTATTTATTGGGACCTTGGCCCTTGGCCGCGCGCCCGCCCTAAATATCTAGACACACGCTAGTGTGTTGCGCCAAGTTAGGCAACAAAAATCACAACAAACATGACGTCAATTCAATTGTCGAGGTTGTATAACCCATTGTAGCGCGACGCCATAGCCTCAGTGTCTAATATCCTGAAGCAAACTTGAGCACATTTCTGCAACTTGAGGAAAAATCATAATGTGGTACAAAAGCTTAAATTGTGTTGAACTCGAGAGCAATGACCCACCTGACAAAAATTAACTCGTGTAGGAATGCCAGCTAAGCTGCTTTCAATGCAAAATCTGACCCCTCAATAACGTTGAAAATGTGTAACTAGCAAGCTAGCTAATTCTAGTGCGATCATCCCCTTGTTAATTTCTATAGGGTGATTATTCATCGATACCCAGATAACGGGAAGACTTCCAGCTATGAAATTGGACGAAATTTTAGCTATGAAATTGGACTTCCAGCTATGAAATGGGCTGCAGTACAATATGAACTGCATACCTTTTATGGTTTGGAACCTGGGGGTATAACTGGGAGGGCGCGTAAGTACGAAAATATTGTTATAACCATTGTTAGTATTGTCGGCATCGTCTCTCATTGGACGGCCAAAGTTCGGACAATGACAACGGGTATACTGATTTTGATTTGATTTGATTTGAGTTTATTACGACAAACACACACTAGTGTAACACGATAAATCTAAACAACGTTGCTAAAGAAATTGTATTCACGTCCCATTTACAAAAAATAAACAAACTATAAAAACAAAGCAAATTAAACAAAGCCAAAAACTGGTAAAGAGGCCACCAAGTTGAGAGTGGTGCTCCTTCAAAGGAGTGATATCAACACACCAAAACTAACTAAATTAAACAAATTACAACAAAATTAAAACCAAACCAAAAACATATAAAGAGGTGACTAACTTAAGAATGGTTCGGCCTATACGCAAAAGGTGGTAGCAAATTGTTGAAAATCTATTTCTTGTTGACGTGGCACTTTATTACTCGTCATCTGCACGGTAGTGGAGTTAAGTCTAATCACACAATTTTACAAAAAAGACTGATATCATATAGAAAACCAAACTGGTAAAAGGGGCCGCCTAGTTCCGAATGGTTCGGCCCTTCAAAGGAGTGATATCACCACACCAAAGCATTCGTCAACTTAATCGCACCGCTTAATAGTTCGAAGGTTAAATGAAAACTTTAACATTGCTACCGAAAGTAGCAATGTTCTAGTTTTCATTTAATCTTCGAACTGCTAAGCGGTGCGATTAACTTGGCGAATCTTTGGTGTGTTGATATCACTCCTTTGAAGGGCGAACCATTCGGAACTTGGCGGCCCCTTTTACCAGTTTTGGTTTTTGATATGATAAATACAAATCAGTAGAAAACAAAACACATTGGCAGACTATCATGATTAAAAAAAGCAAGCTTCAATAATGCTGGCTATTCAACGTGAGAAATATCCCTCGTCCAGCTAGTGCATTTTTTTACTCAGAGAGGGCACTTTGCGAACATCCCAGCTGTAAAAAAGGGTGGCTTAGCAACCTTACTAAATAAAACTTTCAAGTTGAAGTAATCTTATGTTGTTAGCCTCAAGTTTCCTTATTTTTTAAATAATTTTTTGATATCTCTTTAAGGGAAAAAAGCTAAGCCATCCCCTCAACCCCCCCCCCCCCCACGCCCCACCCAACCAAAACACAAGAAAAATGCTCTTAATAGACAGTAATACTCCGTTTGGTTTTATTTCATTAAGTCATACCCACGAATTCTGAAAAGGTGGGTGGAGGGGGTGGATGGTAAAACTATGTGGGAAGCTAATTGTTAGTTTTAATTATATTGAATTGTACTGCAAGCTTCTCCGTTAATTAGTTTTACTCAGAAACAGTTTTTTTTTTTTAGTGTTGGCTTTATGAAATTTTAGGAAAAGCATTGTGGGATGGGTTTTGAAACTTTCTTGTATTTGGGTTAAATGTGAGACATATGTTGTAGGTGAGCATATACTGTCAAACGTCCTCTTTTTTATTTTTTGTAAGCACTTACCAGTAACTTAAGATGTTAACATTAACAAACTTGAAAGTAAGGATTGATGTCTTTTAAATTTTCTAAACATCAAGGCTAATTTGCATATGCAAACTTGCAGCCCGAGGCAAGTACTGGCAACTTAATTTTTGTGGACTCCTAAATCTCGCCTCAACGGATAGTACACAAGCCTATTACCAACAGCTTCCTATGGCCGCCATTTTGTTTCATTTCAGATGAAGTTTGTGTTACTAAAATAGGCTCGCTCAACAAAAATGAAGGACAATTTTCAACTTCATAAGAGGTCAACATGACATTTGCTGGCCCCTCATTGACTGCCTAAGATGATGTGGCCTGTGTACGCCATTTCGGTCTGCCAAACTACAATGTTAAGCGACCAATTTTCCAAGGGGAGGAAGGTGTGTGTTGGGGCACTTGTGCATATAATTATCTTTTGTTGCTGCAAAGTGGTATTAGTTTAAACCATGCATCTGCTTGTTATCCACTGAAGTGTTGTTTCGCTACAGCACGAATGCATGCATGCAAGTGTTAGAAAGTAAATTTACCACAGAATTTATTTATTTTATTTTATGAAGTGCTGGAAAGGATATTTAAACAATATTATGTATATTGTAGCATCAAAATTTACCATTGTGCAATAGGGATACATGTTGCACAGTGTAATTAAAAATAATGCAGGGTGTCTTACGGATAAGGCACCAGTATTCCATGAATACTAAAAATGCTTTAAAAACTGTAAGTGTATAAATGGGCCTAACCTGTTTTGATATCTTTTCTCGACAATGATAACCTACTAACATTGTGTATATTTCCCCAAAACAACTACTAACTTTGTAGGGTTAGAGGACGTAAGGGTGAATGTAGGTGGGCCCATTTCCCTGCCCCCCCCCCTCCTCCATTTCCACCCAACATTGTTAAAAAAAACGTCATTTTAAAATTTTTTATTTCATGGTAACTTCAAACTGAAAAACCTACGGAAATCTCTCAATGGGAACTTTTTAATAGAATTAAGTTAGTAAGGTAGTGTGGTGAGGTTAAATGTGTGTAGTCATATCAATCCGTGACATTCGACAGGTGTAAATGATGGGGGATTACAAATGCGTAAACACAAGGTTTTGCTATATGTCATCTTTACTTAATTAGATTGCAGGTGCCTAGATATTATTGCCTAAAAACGGCTACTAATATACGCAGTTTAGTTGAAAAAAGGGTAGTACAAATGCTCCCCCCCCCCCTTCCGGAAATCAGCTAATAACATTGTGAGGGTTAATGGACCATATCTTCGTTAAATATTATGCTTTTGATTTCCTTCCAAACCATTTTTCAAAGCTTTTCACGCAAAGTTAACATTGGGCGGGGGGGGGGGGGGGGTTCTGCGCCCCCCCCTCAAGGGAAGTGAGTATGACCCTGCTACCATAGCAATTTGTTTCCAGTTACCCTTCTTGCCACCTGTCATGGTTTTTTTTACAAAGTTTGGACTTTACATTTTTTCATGGGATTTCCTTCTGACTGAATAAAAGACGATTTTTACATTTTTTTTGACAAGAGCGTATTACTAGTACAGATAAAATTCTGACATGAAATAACAGAGGACGCAATGGTGAACATGGTCGTATTTTTACATTTTTTCTTTCGTTTACCGTAAAAAGTCAAAAAATTGCTGAAGTAGCAGAAAACCCCAATTACGACTGAATCTTGTTGAAGTTTGTATGCCCATATGTACAGTAATTCTTTTTTATTTTGACAAAAACGTTTGGCTTATTACAGACAACGGTTTTCGCAGTCAGTAAGTGTGTTGCCTTAACTTAATTGAACAGTTCTTACAAAATTAGAATTGAATTTCATTGCATCGAAAAACGGTGTCTATACAGCTGTCCATGTTATTTCAATGGGATTTTTCCCTCCTGTTTTAGTCAACACACTGCCCACCAGATAGCACCATGAACCAGTGCTACTGATGTAAGGCAAATATCTGGTGTTGTAGGCAATAGCACAATCCTCAAATAGGCGAGCGGGTTCATTCTTGGCACGGTAGCAAAGTAAAAGGGCGAGCAGCCAAAAATGAGAACGGATATGCGCTCTAACAATTAGAAACAAACACAATATTGTTTCAATAATTCTGACTATTAGAGCCGAGTTAAATCAACGGGAATCAGCTAGACCCGGCGTATGTTGCGCCGGGGAACAACTAGTACCATGTTATTCGCGAAAGTTAAAAATAAATTGTCTAATTAAAATGTAACTATGCTTTGGCTTCACGCTGCATCAAAGTGCCCGTAACGTGAGTAGTTTTGCCCGAACGACATTGCTGTCGTTGCTTTGGTATCCATGTTGGTTTCGTATGTAGTGAGCGTTGGATATGGGACAGTGGTCCGTCTGCCAAGTTTATTGTCACACCTCATTGTCTGAAAGTTATTATTTCAATCAATCCATCATTGTTACATTGGCGGTCACTGGCTATTGTTGGATGTTAAAGATCCTACGTTTTTTTCTTGGATTTCTCCAGCTTATTATTGTTCCTCTCATCGTACACAGTATGGGGTAAATAACAACAACAACCAAGAACAACTATATTAAGACCAACAACAACCAACAGCCAAAACCACAACAACCACAACCACCACCACCACCACCACAACAACCACCACAACCACAACCACAACAACAACCACAACAACAACAACCTCAACAACCACAACCGCAGCAACAACAACAACTGCAACCACACAAACTAGCTATTGTCACCCACAGTTGGGCAGACTATCCGGTTTTGGTTCTGCTCCCTTTAACTAAAACCAAGAACAACAACAACTGGCTGCGGTAATTATCCGAAAGTTATGGGTTCACGGTTTTCGCTAATTTGACGATGGTTAGGGAACAAATCTGAGACCAAGCGACCCAAAATTTGTTGAAAAAGGCGTTTTTTTGCGACCCGACAGCGTAAGCGGTCTCTCAATAAAACGTGTCACCTGATTCGAGGTCATAAAAGGGCTTAAATGAATTTAATTTTCAGGTTTTTTTTTTTTTTGTAGCGGAAGTAGTACTGATAAAATTTTGTACCGCTCAGGTATAATAATTTGTGCGACTGATCTAATTGAAATTTGGCATTCATTCCATTATTGTTAATGTCAGGCAACTCATCACTTTGTTGAATTCAAAGTAACTCAAAAAAAGTACTCAGATTTACTTCTCAACATTTTTGAAATTTCCTACACCCAAACTATGCATGTTACATCAACACATCATATATTTTAAAATTCAGAATACCTCTTCTTGGCCGCAATCTTAAATTAGTCTTAAAAAATGAACAACCCACGAGAACGGGGACTCCTTCAACAAGATTTTAGGACTTTTTTTTTTTTTTTTTTTTGTAATTAGCCAACCTTTATTTAGTATTCACCATAACCCTCTCCTGCCTGAATTAATTCTGGTGACTTTTTTTAGGTCGGTCGCGGGATTCGAACCGGCATTCATTTGGTTTGCAGACAAGGACGCTGACCACGTTTGCAACGGCATATTCAAAGGTTTTTATTGTAGTATAGTGAACACCAGAAAACAAAATGAGCTAGGTAATTTAAAAAATGTTAGTATGTGGAATGGGACGAGGAGTGGGGAGGCGATAGTAAGTCAAGACCAACAAAAAAAGAGGCCATTTTAGTGTTATTAAAAAGTATTATAAAGTAAGTCTTTAGACAGGCTAGTAATAATAGAGGATTTTCACCGTAAGTGGATGGCGGACGGAAGGGTTGTGCGCCGCTGACACCGCTCCAGAGAAGGGAGAACTTAAGGAAGGCGTACAGGATTCTCTGGCAGCACTTCCCTCCGAAAGCCGCTTTCCGAATCCACACAAACTGTCTTGGAACGAAGTGCGTTCCAGATGGGAACCACCCACACCGCGAAAAATTATTTAATAAAATGACTTTCTTTGCTCCATTTAAAAGAGCAAAGTGGACGTGCAAGGGTCGGGGTGGACCACTAACAGCACGCCATTAAAAAACAAAAAAAAAAAACAGTAGCAAATTCGCATCAGCAAATGCACGTCAAAATTATAAAAAAAAATTCAAGATTTCTTGAGGGAAGAAATGGAGATTAAAAAGAAAGAAATCTGAAATAAAGGAGAATGGGGGTGGCCGGCCTCAAAGAGCAGTTTTTAAAAAACTTACAGAAAATTAAATTGGACCATTACCGCAAGTGTGTGCATTAGGAAAGGTACAAATACCAAATTTCACATTTACCAATTCAAGACAAAATTGACTATCGTCAAAAATAAAAAAAATTATAAAAACACAAAAGATTATTCCTACTTAGGTGCCGTTTCAGGCAACACACGTTCAAACGCCTCTTGAAAATATTTACCAACTGGGCGGAAACAATGTCGTCGCTCAATGAGTTCCAGACAACAATAAAGTATGGATCCCCTAGTAGCAAGTTTCCAGGGGTGACCTCTAGTGCAGTAGGTACGCGGAGCCAAGTCGAAAAAGGGAATGACAATCGATATTTAGTTGTGCAAGATCTTCTACGTCAGAATGAGATCAAATGTTAGACATCGCAATGCCAAAAGTTCAAGTCCAACTCTTGAGAGGCGTTCGATATGGTCTACGTTGCGAAGTCCAGGGTGCTCTTAGAAAATCTTCTCTGGACACACTCGACCAAGCCAATACCCTTGGCCAAATACGAGGACCACACAGGGTTGGCATATTCACGCAAAGAGAGGACAAAGGTATAAAATGCACAAACCTTTGTTTGCACACGTATACGGACGCAAAGCAGCCATTCACCACTGGCAACCTAGCTAAGGCCGAGGAACATACTCTCAAACAGTGAAGGGAAGATTTTAGGTCGCCTGTGACCCAGATGCCCAGATCCCTTAATTCATCCACAAAAGGAAGACAGTCTCCGTTAAGCACGTAGGCATACGTACCAATATGCAAACCATGCCCAATAGTTAGACCAGCAGAGTACACTGTAAATACCCGACATAAGTTCTGGGGAAGGACCCATGGCTAAATTTACTGTTCCGATTTTGACGTATTTCCGTTAGGGGGTGAAATGATTGACTCCTTATAGCGGCCTTACTCTTAAGGCAGTAATACTGGTTGGCTGAAACTAAGACACTGAACCAACAGACTGTTTAAACCTGGGCCTGTCATTAGAGCAACAAAAAATAAAGGTTTTACCTTCGGACCATAGTTTTCGTTTCAAAGTTATGGAAATCAATTTTGTATAGGCCGACGCAACGTCGGTAATAATTCGTTTTTTTTTCCGCGTTTTTTTTTTTCTTGTCATGTCAAGAAACGTGAACAAAAGCACCGCGTCCAGTGTAACATCACTTTTTTCCACGTTTGCTGTAGACGATGAGAAAATTAAAAACAGCGGCTAGTTAGCTTTTACGGAAAAAAAAAGGATTGGGCATACGAGTGGTTGGTGAAGGGGGGGGGGGAGCCTTCTGTATGGGGTGTTTACCCGATTTGCCGAAACGTAAGCCCCTGATTAAAATTCGCGATATGGGAATTCCCGATTTGCTGAACATTTTTTTTCCAACGTGCCTATCTCGCTCGCTGCGGCGAAACATACCATCACAAAACGCAACTAGTTAAAATTTCCTTTAAGTAGAATGATTTTTTAACAGGAACAGGGGCTAATTAATAATTATAAATTTTTTAAGAATATTATTTTTTTTCAGTGAAACGGGAATTCCCATTTCGCCTAATTTTAAATCAGGGCTTAATTTTCGTTGAAACGGGTAACCACATCTAGGGCCACCAGATATTTTAATACGCCATCATTACCTGCCCAAGGTAATTAATTAATTACGTGTACTTCAGCGGGTGTGTGTGTGAGCTGGAAATGAATAGGTCGTGGTGGTATAAGGATAGAGAGAGATCATGGTTAGACAAATACTCCATTGTGGGTCTTGTCAGACAATAAATTCCAGTCAACCACACCTGTAAGATTAAATTGATTTAAATAATTAATTAAATTTAATCTAAGACTAAATTATTGCTGGAAGACTGCATTATTTAGTTAATTTTATTTAATTGGTTAATTTGGTTTAGTTGATTCAGCTCGTATCCCCATGGAATTCACAGATGTGAAGGTGCACAAATAAAACAAGTGAGGGCAGCAACTACCGGTATTCTGTACACTTCCGTCACTTTTTTTTATTTACTTATTTTTTATTAATTTCAACAAAATTTTGGACGCAGAGTCTAATGGTGAAAATCGTTTGTGTCTGTCTGGTACCACTCCATATATGATGAGCTCACTTTGTCAGTCACTTCCGGACACTTGTGGGCCACTTTCGTTTCATACTTCCGGTTTTTTTTTAATTTCTTTTAACTAATTTTTGGACGCTGAATCTAATCGTGAAAACAGTTTGTCTGTGTCTGGTACCGTTCCATAGATGATGGGCTTACTTGTTGGCCACTTCCGGTCACTTTGTGTGCCACATCCGCTTCATACTGGCAGGTTTTTTAAAATTCCTTTTTCCTAAATTTTGGACGCTGAATACACACAAAATACAAACGTATGCAGGCACATGAAACCGAACTAAAACTTAAACCCGGAAACACACACAAAACAAACGTCATAAACAGAAAAACGCCTACAAATTGAAAAAATAAAAATACACACGTAAAACTAAACACATAATCACTAACATGAAACAGAACTAAAACAGAAACACAACAAACACTGACAAAAACTACTTCCTTAACAAGGAGTGCATGTTTCACAAATTATAAATGCACACACAAAGTAGGCCTACACATAAAACTATTTACACGAAACAGACGTAAAATATAAAACAACACACAGGCAAATACAAAAAACCGCGTGTATAACAAATTAAGCATAAATTTCAAATACAAATTTCTTTCACTTTCTGAAAATAACCAATGACCAAAAACAATCCTTGTTCCCTGGAATTGAAGTTCAAATTATAGTTTTGTTTCGTTCGCGTGAAGGCTAATCCGATTTTTGCATTTGGGCACCTTCGCAGCTGTTAGTTCCATGGGGATACGAGCTCTAATCCTTTTTTTTTGCAAACGGCGAAGCCGTTTTTACTTAGCTAATTATTATATATATAGATTACATACGTATCTGTAAGTGTTACTGTGATCCGAAAGCTAATTACGGTATCAACAATGAATAAAGCCCCAAATTATCAAAAATACAAGCAAACCATCAGACAAACTCTTACGTTCGTTGTCACCAATTCGACACTGCGTTTACGTATTTCCTACAAAAATTGTCCCGCTCCGTCCCGAGATATCCTTAGCAGAACGATGGTAATTCGACTATTTCCTTTTCAATTTTCAATGTGAAAGTTAAAAAAAAAAATCAGAGCTAAGCATCGCTACAGGATGATTGGGGGAGGCAGGTAAAACTGGGCTAGGTTAAAATAAAAATGAAGTACACTATAAAATCAGGGGTAGAGGGTATTATTCCTGCCGAGCCAAGCAATTAAAGGATGAAACAATATAATCCCTCTCAACGATGTTTATGTTTTAACCCGTGCCTAATTTTGCTTACGTTCCATGGGTTCGTGCCTACAAAGCATGCCTACGATGGAGGGGGGGGGGGATTAAACGTTTGCGGTGGTTCCTGAGAAGGGCCTAAAAGGCGCCAAAAAGTACAAATAATGGGCAAATAATGCTGAAAAGAGCCAGAAAAGGGTAAAAACAGAGCAAAAAAAAAGTCCCTAGAAAAATTTCCCCAGAAACTTGTGGTGCCCCCTCTTACTAAAAATTGCCCCAGCACCTTCAAGAAAAATAAAATAAGGCACTATTTTTACTAATAAAAACAAATTTACGTTTACTGAAAAGTTGTATAAAACACTTTCAATTTCTAAAGAAAATTATAGTTTTTCCCCTTTTTTTTGCGGCACTTGGGGGGGGGGGGGGGGAGGGGACACAGTAAATCTTAAGCACCAGGCTTCTACGAAGCTTAATACAGCGCTGGTGACCCCGAAACGTAATGTTTTTATTGTTTGTTTACTCGTCTTTGTTGACGAACTGACTGGTGCATTTGTTTTCCCTAATTGCGTATCATTAAACGAAGTTGATGCTGTATATTTCATATTACCGGAACAAAACGTTTTGACACATGAAAATGGTGTCGAATTTGTGACCGACAGAGCCGGATTAAGGGCGGGGGGGTGGGTGAAACTTGGGCGCTGAAGCGCGGCCACAGGCCCAAAAAGAGCCTCAAGGGTGCCTCACGGTCACGAAAAATACAAAATAAGTAACATTTTAGATTTACAAAATTTCACGTTGACTGTAAAGTTGTATTAAATCTCTCCTTTTTTTTCGGGACGTGGGTGTGTGGGAGTGGGGGGGGGGGCACTAAGCCCCAGGCCTCGAAGAGGCTTAGTACGGCGCTGGTGACTCCGTAACGCAATGTTTTATTGTTTGCTTGCTCATTGACGAATACTGGTGCATTCGTTTTCCCTAATTAAGTAAAAATGTAAACGAAGTTTTTTTTATATATAATGCAGTAATAAGTAGTAAGTAGTTTATTGCGACGGCTGCAAGTTCACGGTGAAGTTGTGTGTGCCGTATAAGACAGGTACTGTACAATAGAATAGCACATGATACGAATAATGGGAAGATAATAGTGAACACAATATTTGTTGACCCATTATTAACATTAATCCATAGGAGGCATCAGAAACGCAACGTAACAGTTTAAATATTGAAAGAAATAATAATCACATAATGTTTAATTCCACATTTGTATACTATATATACATACATTTGTTTTTCAAAAAATCAGTCCGTAGGTCAATCTGATTGCTTGATTAGGCAAGAAGTAGTCGAATAGTTTATTTTTAATCTCATTTATCCCATCAATTTGGAGGAGTTCAATAGGGATTTCATTAAATATAGTAGGAATTTTATAGTATGAAAGTTGGTTCTTTATATTTCACAATATCGGAACAAAAACGTTTTAATTGCAACACTATATTTTGTCCAAATTGCAACATGGCCCTAACAACGGAGAAAGGGCGTTGATCGCTCTCACTTTGACCGACATTGAACGAAAGTTTGGAGCAAGGCCGTCTCCTACTTGACCTCCAACAGCTGTTGTGTAGCAAGGCTAGCCCAACCCGTCTCACCGTCATTATCAATGTCGCTTACGGGTTGCAAAATGCTGTCCAGCAGCAAAATCGAAAGTGAATAATTTCGGCTGACCCTCAAACCGCAATTTTCGTTTCGACCTCCAAGATAGTATAAAAGGAGAGACGGGCCACAAGTTGGTCACCA
>JAHWFP010256504.1:20669-37858 GCA_023313725.1 Lithobius niger
AATGCGCCTTGGTTGAGGTGTTTACTTTTATTTTGTATTAATTTTAACCATTCTCTCTTCACGATTCTGTAGAACATTCTACCTACACTTTCCACAATCAAAATGGTAAGTTTTAAATTTTATTTACTTCTCTGTAGAGTGTATATTTCGTCACCTTGGCAAAACAAATTGTTAGCTACTCGAGTGTATGTATATCGTATAGCCTGAAAGTGTTTTGGCGTCTCTCAACAGCTTAGAGAAGTTATGCTTGTAAATCTTTTATGCATTCACAAAGAATTCAATTTTAAATGCGCCTTGGTTGAGGTGTTTACTTTTATTTTGTATTAATTTTAAGGTAGGTTTTAGGCCTAATCAGTTTTCTTTGCACCGAAAATTAACTGTGAACCCGTTTCTGTTTTTAAATTTAAGATGGCCGTACTGAAACGTTGGATTTTACCTAAATACTTACAAAGAAACTACATTTCTATAATATTACTATTTTGTTTGTCTTAGTTTTATGGTTTTAACGAAATATAAACTCTATGTTTGATACAATAATAATAATATAATAATAATTTTATTTTTCAAACAGTTATAAAATGCAACCCTCGAAACTGTAATAATACAGTTTGTGCGAGTTTGATAACAATAATTCTGAACGATACAAACAGTCATAATAATAATTATAATAATAAAATTTGTGGATTTTTGTATGATATCAGGACGCGTTTTCGGTGGCTAGGCCAACCAATTTTCGTCTCGTTTTCTTTAAACTGTGGAGGTTTTACGCTCGCTCCCACTCTAAGCTAGAGCACCAGAATGCCAGTGGGACAATTTTCCTAGGTAATCCTGATCGGAAACTCCAACGTTCGTTTACACGCGACAATCTACATGAGCACGAGGCATCACAGGGCTCTACTTCCCGAAAATGCCCGGGTTGGCTGAGGTCAGGCTCGATCCCGGGACCTCTTGCACATTTTTTGCAATCTTTCTTGTTTGCACCCAGTACCTTTCGCAGTATTGCACGTTTTCTTTAAACTACATATTTTCTGTCTGGTTTCAGATTGGTTTCGTCGTCGTAGCTATGTTGGTGGCTTGCGCCCAGGCCGGTCAGCTCGCCCTCCCTGCTTCCTATTCTGGTTATGCCAACACTGCCTCAGTAGCTGAAGCTAGGTGAGTTTCACTGTCACTCTCAGTTTTTGTTTCAATGCCGAAAACCTAAAGGCACAAAAACAGCATATAAACATGAACGTCAAAATGTCTATATTCTTTTTATTATTTACAGAGCTGGTGGTTCCTTCGCTTACAACCTGAAGGAAGGTGGTGCTCAGACCTACGCCCACACCGTCGCCACCCCCGCTATCGCCACCTATGCCACCCCCGCCGTCCATGCTGTAGCCGCCCCCGTCGCTCACGCTGTTGCTGCCCCAGTTGCCACCTACGCCTCTCATGGTTTAGGTTACGCTCACGGTTTGGGTTATGCTGGCGGTTTGGGCTACGCTCACGGTTTGGGCTATGCTGGCGGTTTGGGCTATGCTCATGGTTTGGGTTATGCTGGTCTTGGCTATGCTGGTCTTGGCTATGCTGGTGCTTATGGTCTTGGCTACAACGATCTTGGATCCGTTCCCTATGGTCTTGGTCTGGAGGGTCATTTCGACAATGGTGCCTACAGAGGCGACTATATCTACCTGTAAGGTATGTATGCAGAATGATATTCTTGAATGCTTTACTCAGGGTACCTATAACGCAGCAACAATAACGCCATATTGGCTACGGGACGAGCATCTGGAGCCGGTGGGTGAGCTAGCTGCAAGGGGCACCGGATGAAAATTAAGGGAAACAACAATGGCGTCTTTAGTCAGCCACTGCTGCGAGAGCGGATTACTTAGGCCTAAAAACGTGGTTTGTCCATTCCCTTATTCTGCGAAACATATTTTAAAGTTGTAAATCAGAAAAGAAAACTTGCTGAAAATGTGGCAGATGCCAACAAAGCAAAACAATCGCGTATTTTTTCGGCCGAAGCAATCCGCTTTCACAGCATTCGCTAGACAAACTACGCTAACGGTGTTACCTCTGCATGTATCCAGTGCCTCTTGCAGCTAGCTCAACGGCTGGCTTAAAATACGAACACCGCAATTAATAAGGAGTTGTTGTGACAACGCTATAGCCACACAAAATAGCTGTACTTTGTTACCCATAAAGACTTTAGTAGTAAATAATATTTCCATTTAAAAAAGCATAAGTAAACCATTTAAAAGCGTTCTAATTATTTTTTGTCTGCAGAAAGTAAAATTGGGCCAAAAAATATAGACGCACTCGTGGAATAAAAATATCAGATGAAGCAATTGTACGCTATCTATTGTAATAATAATTGTAACATAATGGTTTTTATTAAATCTCAGAAGAAGTTAATTAGGGGATAAAAATCCAAACTATGTGTATTGTCGTTACTGTTGTTTCAATTAAGTAGTAACGAAATTATAGCCACGTTTATTGAATGGCCTGCAGTGTCGGTCTCGTAGGATTCCGACAGCTAACGTTATACAAATAAGCGGACGGCGGCAGTGACGTCACCACCTTGCTAAAATCCCGGAATAATTTATTAGAATTTTTTTTAGCCAAATTGGCTCTACCTTCCCTACCTATTTTTTTTGTATTTCATTAGTCGGTAAATTCGTTGTAATAGTTTTTTATTTATTTATGTATTTATTTTGTTTCTTGTAATTTCTGTTTAGCATTTACAAAATTCTCTTTATTTTCCAGATGAGAATTCGATTTAAGAACCTGACAGATTCGTACGTTTCTCGTATGAATATAAGTCTTCTTCATCTTTAGTCAAACTTCACTAGGGGAGGAAGAGTAATTGAATTGGATCAGAAACCAAAGATTCGCCGTAGGAATAATATGGACGTTGATTTCTTCTGTGAAGATGCTGAAGCTTGTATGCAAATGAAAAGAACATCGAATACAAGTCGTTTAAAAATCATCAGATTGATGTGTGAAGACACGTATAGGAACATTTTTTGAATTAGTATTTGTTAGAATGTTTTCTCGCATAGGACGTTAGTTGTAAAAAAAAAAAATTGAATTCTATTTAAATAAAACAAAATTGTACACAATTATGTAATTTCGTCTCATGGTCTATTTCTATAGGACGTGTTATTTTATTGTGCACATGAAGATAAAACCCGTATTTTTAAATGCGTCTTATAATGTAAGGAAGACTTAAGACTGTCAGTGCCACTCATAACCCAATAATTAGAACACGCAGTAAGCAGATTCAAATTCACTTCTGATTGTGCAACGCTAATAATTAAACTTAAAAAGCAATTTTTGAGTATTACAAAGTAAAAGCTAGAAAGTGCACAAAACTCGACGTTTCGGCTCATTTCAGAGCCATTGTCGAGAGTAGCAATAAAAACAATTACAAATAATACAAGAAAGCCATGAGTCAAGTTGCAAGTTCTACCTTGTTAAGAATGGAAATTTTATTGCAACTTGACTCATGGCTTTCTTGTGTTTTTTTGTAACAACTAGTAATAATAAATGTATTATACAGCAAAGAAATCGTATTGGACAGAAAAGGGAGTGCTGCCTCCTCTTAATCGCAGTACGAAATTAAAAGTAACCTGCTAAAAGAATACAAAAGATATCAACAACACGCAAAGAAAGAAGAAAAATGCTGGTTAAATCATTCTAAGTCAAATGTATGTACAATCTTAAAAACACTTCTGAACTTAGAAAGATTGACATCCTCCAGAGCTCTCTTAAAACTATGCAGTGATTTTACAAACAAACGTGCAAAAACTAGGTTATATTTCTATTCCAATATTTGCAATATTTCTTCCGACCAAACAATTCTGCAGTAAACAACTATGGGTTTATTACTAGCATCAAATGGGTTAAAATGTCACTTACTGCTAATACTTATCAACGCCATCCAAAGTAACCCATTTGATACCAGTTTATTATGTAGAATTTGACAAAGTTGTTTACAGCTGAATTGTTTGGTCGGAAGAAGATGCTGCAAAATACACGCATCAAGATATATGTTTTCATACAATTGCAAGTACATAAAAGCAATAACACCTTTAATTTTCCGCCAAATAAAAATCTTCAGGCCTTGATCACAAAAAACATAAAAAACGGTACAAATCTGAGAGCTTGTAAGCCCTCTCGTCAAGCCACATACTCCATCTTCTGAACACATGTTCGTACAGACATACAGGTTTTCATACATGTTTGTACAGATTAGATTTTTACTTTGTCCGAAATTAAAATTGACTGTCCATATTGGGTTTATCTTATAACTGTTACTACATCAGAACTACCCGGCTACAATTGGCTATCCGGCTACGGCTTTTCCCTAAAATTCCAACGGAGAGAAATGAAAGTGCAGTTCCCGGATGCTACGACGGATATTTGCTTCAATTTCAACATTTTGTAAAAAAAAAAAAAAAAATGATTAGGTTTCCATCCCAAACAGACAAAAAAATACTTTTAAGGTTTGGTTGATACGTAATCCTAAAATAGTAGAGACCTTGTTCGATTTTTTCTTATTTTCGAGTTAAGAATAAATAGAGGTAACATACACACTGGCCTCCACCCCCACCCCACCCAACTCCCAATCTTTTTTAGTTATTATAGCATTATCATGCTAAGAGCAGGGCTAAACTCATCCATTTTGAACCATTCCATAATGTGTACTGATTTGTTCTAAAGATCAGATCAAATAATCATTATTCATTTTAATATCAGCTACTTCAAGTGGACAAACTGCACCAAGACATAATCCATACACTGTACCAGTAGCGTAACTGCAAAATATGAACGAGGAGATAAAAGCCCAGCGGGGGGGGGGGGGGGGCCCCCAACCTCATAGAAGGCTCGTCAAACCATAAATCAAGTCCTGGTAAGTTAGTTAAAGCTTCATGCACATGGGTACTGTTAGCTGACTTCACAAAGCTTTCATTGAATTCGAATAATTGATACGTACTGTCCTGCTGCGACGACAAATTTGAATTATTTTTTTATAGATGGAAATCCCCAGGAGGTTCTCATTTTTTTTTTTTTAACCCTGAGTTTTATATCTCACGTCACACAAACCAGTTTTGTCACCAGTTAGTTTTGTGACATGGTTTTATTATGTAAAGAACGGTGGCTTTACCTCAAACTAACATTAATAAAAAAGAAATTTAACAGGTACACGCAGTTAATCTCCGACTCTTATTAAAATTTTGATGATGTCTTTTATGAGTTCAATATCCCGCTATGATGTAGATGCAATGACGCAGCAACCAATGGCTTTTATAACTTTCCGCTTTTATTATTTTTTCTCGTGTACCAGGGAACCTTTTTCTACCCCTCGGGGGGCGCCCGGCGCGCACCTCCTCCGCTCCCCCAACTTCCTTTTCTAATATACTTAATCGGAAATGAAATGCGCGTTCGGGCAGCCGCAGCTCTCGGCAACGAGGCGCACAAAGTAAAGCCAAACCCAACAAAAGGATCGGACGGGGTAACGACTTGGGATAAAGCATCAACTATATGCTTTGAAAGCAACCGAGGTTTATTTTGGGATCTGTAGGCGGAGGTATTTCGTAAATAGAAAGTGGTGACGATTCATTAGAGACCGGTCATTATTTATGTCTTGTGTCTTGGGGGAGGGGGGCGGAGAAACTAAAAATGTGACCTCCAAATGTTCGATGACACCTCCCCTCCCTGATCCAGAAAAAAAAACCCACCCTTAGCAAAAAGTAAGTTTTTTTTTAAATCCCTTTTCAGTTTAGTGTAGATGACTTTGACAGATGTTTCAACACATATCTGGGCCTTTAAGGTATATGCACACCGTATTGCTGTGTGGTCACCATTCCTTCGGGGGGACATAGACAGCCTTGAAAGAGTCCCGCAAAAATTCACTAAATCCTTCCCGGGATTTCGTGATAAGTCTAATGAGACAAGATTAAAAGTGCTAAACATGGATTCATTAGAATTACGGCGGGCAAAGACAGATTTGGCGTTTACGTGTTGTCTACTATAATTTGAACTCCAATTCCAGGGAACATGGCTTGTCACATGCCAGCCTACACACAAAATACACATATAGCCACTCACAAGAATCAGACTTAAAATGTAAAACGCTGACAAATTTTGAAAAAGCCACTATAATACACAAATTAAGTGCATGCACATGCACAAACATTAAACATTTCAAATACAAACAGTGTTCACTTTCTGACATAACCAGTGATTAAAACATATCCTTGTTACCTGGAATTGGAGTTCAAATTATAGTTCGTTGCGTTCGAGTGAACTCTAATCCGTTTTAATTCGTGTTCCTTGACAGCTGTGAGTATGGGTATACGATCTCTAATCCTTTTTTCTAAACGGTGAAGCCGTTTTTTGTTCAGTTAATTGGATTACAACCCATTAATTTAAAAAAAAATTAGAAATGAGGGTAGAACGAGCGGTCATCCTTTGAAACTTCTTAAAAAGTCATTTACTCTAAATTGCAGAAAGTACTTCTTTGCAAACCGAGTGATAAACATGTGGAACGCACTACCTGGTGACTTTGTTATGGCTCCATCCATTCAATGCTTCAGAACTATAGGGTAAACAAATGTGATTTATTATCTTTACTATAATTTAACTACCAACAAGTGTGCTCTACCTACTGAACCTACTGCTAATGTATAAATGTGCATGACCTAAAATATTAATTAGTGGGCAGGTATAAGTGGTTTGACAAAACCCCACCTGTACCCTTTTGCTGTTATCTGGCCAAAAAAAACTTATTTTTTTTTTACTGAGTAATTAAAAAAATTGCATTTCGCATCACAAGTTCCAAGTTATGTGGAAAACGAGCCATGACTTAAAGTAATTTCTTGAGAACATTCAAAGTGCTCTTTCAACCATCTTTGGATCGTTGATTCATGACGGAAGATTAACTTTTGAGGTAAGGGATGGAATTTGAGTCAGCATGGCCGTGCTCCTCATTCACAACATCAACACGTGCAACATGATAAACACCCCATGGTACAAAAAAGTTTTTAGTGAACGGGTTTAAAGAACTATTCACCGAACGACACTAGCAAGTAACGTCAAAACTGTACAAAAACTTAAATGATGTGGGGTCATTGGAGGGGGGGGGGGGGCACTCCGTTCTTAGAAATTTTGACTGCTTGAAAGTGTCCTTTATCGAGCTCTAAAAATGACTTTTTCTCCCAGTTTGGTCATTGTTTTCGTGTATCCCCACCCCACCTTGACGGCCTAAAAACTTGTGAATAACCTCCCCCCCCCCCTCGACAAGGTTAAAAAAAACAACCATGAATCCCCCAACTTTCTTCCCCTCCCCGTAACTCGAAGATAAATAATGACTAGTCCCTAATCCTAGCATGGGATGTTTGTGGGTAAACAGCATGTAAAGCAAAACAAAATAGCTGATTCCTGACAGCCAAAGAAAATTTCGACTCCAATAATAGTAGTAAGCCTAAGACATAAAATACAAGAATTACTGAAAATAAAGAGAAAAACAACATACACTATCAATTCTCAAAGAAACACTATAGAAAAGTAATACAAAATTGGTTTAGTCTAAAATAGGACGGAATGTTAAGCTCACTATGATAAACATGATTTCAAAATTCCCACCGAGCTACGTAAGGTAATGCTTGAGTGTTTGATGCCCACCCAGCCTTAGACACGGCGCCAGAAGGGGGGGGGGGGTTGAGGCTTAATGGCGCGTCGACAACTTGGTCATTAGCGCCAACCTCAGTCACAGTGCAGTGGTCCGGGTTGCCGCTAGAAGGAGAAATGACTATTTTACTAGGTACTTCCCATCGGAAATTCGGAAGAGTGCAAGAAAAAGTTTTTTTTCATATCGTTACTAAAACAAACGTTTGTTTTTTTCCGACGGATTTCTATTCGCCTAGGTTATTTAAAAAAATATATATATCATATGCTTTACTTTCTAATTTTTTGTTTGTTCTGTTTTTCCTGAATTGTTCGAATTTTCGCTTCAACTGAGTGAAAAAAAAACAAGTTTTCTAACTTTTTCCTTGAAAAAATCTTGAATTATGAGTTCCCCAAGTTGCACCCTAGGGAGCAGTGCTGACGGTGACGCAGTTAGCGTTCCTGCGCAAGCCTCCGTGGACGATCAATTCTGCTTTGGCGCAGCACGAGCACACTCCGCCATCTGTCGGGTGGGATTCTCACTAAACGTAGTCTCATCGAACTCTCAAGCGATGAGAATAAAATAGTCGCTGCGAATGTGTGAATACTTTTTGCATCCATTCTATACGTATTATGGCCGATCAATATTTATTCCCGGGAAAAGGGAGGGGAAGACAGAGAAAATTAGGACGGGTCATACATTTTTAGGCCCGTCCGGGGAAAGGGGTAAAAAAATACATGTTAAACTGGAGAAAACAGTAATTTTAGACCTAAAAAACGACACTTCCATCACTCAAAATTTCTAGCAAACGCCGTGGGTAGAACCCCCCCCTCCCCCGTCGTGTAAGTTTTCCAAAGATATTGACGTTATTGCTAGTGTCATCCGATAAATAATTTTTTAAGACCACTTCCTAAATAAGTTTCTGCACCATGGGGTATTTTCCATGTTGAACATTTTGGTGTTGTGAGGGGCATGGACATGTTGACTCGAACTTAATGCCAATATGCATTCTTTACATCAAAAGTTATTCTATACCATCATGAATCATGAATCTCTGTCCAAAGGTGGTTTTAAAGAACGCTTCTTTGAATGTTTTCGTATGGCTCGTTTGCCACCCGGAAATTTGCCAGTGGTAAAATAATATGTGAACAATGTGAAAAAAAACGTGAAACATACGAATGTTGGTGTGAATAAAAGGCAAAACGCACAAACGAAGTAAAAACAATCAAATTATCCGCCCTAATTTTGAGCCCGGAATTACGTAGGTAATGTCTGCGGTTAGAACACACAAAAGAAAATTGGTTAGTTTAAGGGCGGAGTCGCTTTGTAGTCGCTTTGAAGTCGCTTTCGCTCTCTTGAGTGAAATTACAGAGAAATTACAATGGATACTGGAAAATAAAAAAAATTTATTAAAGAAATGTGAAACAGGTGATATATGAAATCGAAGAAATAGTGACACGAAAATAGTTACGTGAAAAGTGTGAAAAAATAAAAAGCAGGTATGTGCAAAATGTGAAAAAATAAAATACGGGCATGTGACAATTGTAAACAAAATAGAAAGTGGGAATGTAAAAAAAGCTGGTACTCCCGGCAGCACCCCTGAGTGTGTCATAATCTATTTTCTAGCCACAGAAATATTAAAAATTTACTAGAAACAATGCTATATACGTCCTGGTGCACCTACCAGAATAGAAAAATCATTCTGGTAAACAGTCACGATTCCATGAGTGCCCTGGAATCCTTGGCGAAATCTAACCCCGGAACCCCTTGACACAACGTGTCCAAGCTCTGCTTTCCCGCTTGCCTGGCCAGCGGAAGACCGTGCTTTTCTGGTGGATCCCGGGCCATGTTGGGATTGGTGGGAATGAGCACGTTGATTCTGCAGCGAAAGGGGCCCTTTCTGGTCCTCTCGGAAGGGATCTCAGCCTTGTTCCCTCAGACACCTTTCCAACTCTTCGTCTGAAGTTACACGCTTTTTGGCAAACCTTATGGGACAGACCAGACGGCAATAAATTGCGAGCTATTAAAGGCGCTGTCGAGGTATGGCACTCGGCTCGCCACAGTCGCCATGAAGAGGTGGTGTTGGCCCGTTTGCGCATTGGTCACACTCGCCTTACTCACTGTTTCCTTTTGAGGAAGGTTGACCCTCCTGAATGTCATTGGTATCGACGGCCACTAACGGTCCGGCACTTCCTTGTTGATTGTCGCCATCTTGATGGTGTTCGTCGTCGTTTCCATCTTCCGCAGGACATTGCGCGTCAGTTGGGCGATAAGTCTGTCCTCCTGTCCGGTGTTTTTCAATTTTTGCAGGAGGTACAGATGTATGAGAAGATTTAGGTTAGGGGTTGTATTAGATCTCTGTAATGTGTGGTGCAGTGGCAACCTGGACTGCTGTACTGTAACTGAGGTTGGCGCTAATGAGCTAGCTGTCGACGCGCCATTAAGCCTCAATCCCCCCACTTCAATAGTCACGAGTCAGACAGTCAGCACGTGTCTGTCTCGGCCTGCCTGCACCACGCGCACAACCACTCATTGCAATCATATCGCCACAAGAGCAAAAATAAGGGCACGACTCATTAGACGTTGTTTTGTGTCGAAAGATAGAACAACCTTAATGTGGGCTTTCTCGGTTTTTGTCCGTCCTGTATTAGAGTATGCCAGCCAAGTCTGGTCCCCATACCTTATCAAGGATATTAAACGCATCGAATCGGTTCAGAAAGCGTTTACGAAATACATTCCGGGATTGTTTAATTTGCCATATATGGAACGTCTAAATTTTCTCAGGTTGGAGTCATTGGAGATGCGGCGTCTAAAAGCTGATCTTTATCTGACATATTCTATACTGCATAATCAGATTGCTGTGGAGCCACAAAAGTTTTTTACTTTAAGTCACAATATCTTGACTAGAGGCAATCCATTTAAATTAACGTATGGCTCGTTTCACACAGATAATTATAAGTATTTTTTTGCAAATCGGGTTGTCCCAGTTTGGAACTCTCTCCCATCGGAAGCGGTCTCGGCGGGTTCCCTACGGGAATTTAAAAAGGCTGTTATGGGTGTAGATCTTTCCAGGTTTATGAAGTATTTTTAAAAAAAAAATTGTTTTATACTATAAGACTTAGGGTATATTAACCTGCACTGTTTTACTGTTTAATGTTTTTAATATCATTCATAGTCGTGTAATTTCGGTTTGCGATTAAGTGGAAGTAGCCCTTTCCTTCGCTCTCCGATATAGTTTCTTTGCTGTAAAATTATTATTTATTATTATTATTATTATTATTATTATTATTATAACCACATTATTATGTAGTACCATTCCTAACACCAACCGAAGCAGTCAGTCTGAATGGAAATCCGAATCCGAATCGGAGGCTACTGTTTTGCACTATCAGCGTTAGAAGTAAGTATCTCCCCAAAACAAAACTTGTTACGGATTCCCGCCAAGCTTTTCGGCCGTCTGAAGTCAAGATATCCAACGCCAAGCTCTTTCACTAAGTTAATTCCTCCGAGTAATAGTTCGAAGGTCGAATGAAAAATCTAAAAATTACTTATTGAGCAGTTTTCAAGTATTTCATTCAACGTTTGAAGTCTTAGTCTGTGGGTTTGACTTGGCGAAATAGCTTGACATTTGATATCACAACTTCAGACGGACTAAAAGCTTGCCGGGAATCAATAAAAAGGGAGATATAGCATTAAGTTTTTGGGTCCAAATAAATAAAATTCTTTTTTTTTTCATAGCACTTAACGAGACCATAAGCCGAACATCCAGGTTAATGTCCTTTTTTATTGGCTTTACTGTAAGTTTCCGTTAGTGAATTTACATGATTTTTTTTTTGTCTAGAAGTCTACCGAGTTTTAGTAACAGGAAAAGCAGCAATTCTCCATTCGTGATAGTGTTGTTGTGCTGCGTACTCACGTTTTCAGATCCTAGGTTTTCGACTTGGATTTCTCCAGATAAATTGTCCCTCAGCAAAATGTTATAAGTGTACCCTTAAAATACTATTGAGATTGATTGGTAACTTTAAATTTAGGTTTCCCCTAACTCCCGAACCAGTAAAAGGCAAGCTCCACGTTTAAATATCAAAAGATCAGCTTTATTCACCACATGGAATAATTCATTTTCGTGAAATTAGCTAGTAAATATAGTAGGTAGCTAGCAATTAGGCAAATATCAACGTTATTCACACCTTTTTTCAACAATAAAACGTTAAAGGGAGATTCCTTATTGCATTACAACAGCCACTCGTATTTTTAGTCCGCGTATGTTGTCGTCGTACCGTTTGGCGAGATCCAGCGTAATGGTACCAAAATGTCACTTCCACTCGCTTGTTCACATGACACAGCGTTACGCATGCGATAAAAAAACATCGATGAAGCGAGGGTCACGCGACAGCATAAACGTCAAAATTGTGTCGACATAAACCGGAAATAATGATACGTCATGCAACGATCCAATGTCTAAGTCTGCCAAACGGTAGATACAAGCAGGATGCCCGAAAAACACTGCCCAATATTCAACAGAAAATTTCTTAGACGTCGCATTTTTAAAGGCATTGATGAACGCATTTTTAGCAAGGCATTAATGAACGGTAGGTAAATTAACCCTTGGGATGTGAAGCATCAAGAAATATTAAAGGGAATCCAATTTGAAAGATATGTCCCGTTTTACTGTGTAACTAACAGCGACTTTTACGTTGTCAGGCGACCAAATTTCAGTCCTTACTGATTACTCTCGCAATGGTATTAGTCCTCAGATGTCTGAAAACAGCCAAATTGCCATAGCAAACTGCTTTATCTGGATAAGAGGGACGCTAATGTTATCATTGAATTTTGACGGGCGACACACTAGCGTGTGTTTTAATTTTTTGGCTTCCCACGACGTAATGTAAAACAGGACGGAAAGCCAATGGCTCAAGATGGGTTAAATAAATACGGATTCAATACCTATTTACGTTGCCTTTTGGACTTGAATGTCAGACTTCCTGAGTGGTGACTCGAACCCACGACCATTGAAATCAAAGGCCGAGGTCTTACCGCGGAGCATACTGACAGGGCCAAAAGAAAACTTCCATAGGCAGCATTTAACACGCACACTTATACATGTAAACAAACAACCCTCCCTTCAGTGGCGATTGGAAAAGTGTATCTTTACATGTATATGTGTGGCTGTTAAATGCTGCCTATGGACGTTTCATTTTGGCTGTTGATTTCAAAGGTCGTAGGTTCGATTCCCCGCTCAGGCAGCCAAAAAGGCGATGAAAATAGGCTTGCATCCGTATTTATTTAACACGAAGAAATGTAACAGTTTCTTCATTTGGCACTTGATAATTTTATGTTTCTTGTAGCGTTTTTTTTTTTAATTAGTTTTACTGAGGAATTCCCGAAATTCTCCACTAACATCAGAAGAAAAGTTAGCATTGAAAGACTAGGTCCTAGCGTCAGATCCCTTATGAGAGTGAGAGCTGACGACATTTGCAAAAGCTTCACTTTCGTGTTGATAGATGTCGCTGTTTGTGCGACTGATCGCGTCTGGCTGGAAACGCTAGTGTTGGCAGAATTCGTCGGGTTTGTCCTGGATTGCACACAATAAAATATCTAACTCTATGTACACAATTATTTACACGTTTTCTTTTGTTTAGACGCATGTGTGCTGCCAGGAATGTTGAGCAAACTTTGTTTAGTATTCTTAGTTTCGGTTTCGGAATTCGTGTTAAGAGTGATTAAAATGGTTATAGATTGCATAAGTCTGGTAACAATGGCGGCGCCCATGAACGGAGTCAACAACGTCGGGCGAAACACTACTATGATGAATAAATGCATGATGTGAATGAAATCCATTACGCATTTCAAACGCAGGAGCATGTCAGTAATGATCCAGGACATCGTTACAACGTTCAAATTTAGAAACCAGCTGTTTTCTCTCAACAAGTTGGTAATATAACGGATATTTACAGTACAACCTGCAGGCTCCTCTAAGCAGTGGCGTAACTACAATGACGCAGAGGAGGCAGTTGCCTCCGGGCCCATCGACTTTCGGGGGCCCCTCACTGGCCCCAATTTAAAATCTGTAATCGAAAGTAAGTTACTGGTATAGTTTTGTGAAGAAAGTTGTGTCTGGTGTTGCAAAACTTATTTTTGTTTTTTTCATCATGGGGGGGGGGGGGGGGGACGGGGCGCCACTGGTTTTTGCCTTATGTAGCAAAAACTGTAATTTTTTTAATGAAAGGCCTCCACTGGGTTCTCCCCTGTGTGGCAAAACTGCATTTCTTTTTTTTATGAAAGGGGACCTCCACTGGGCATCACCTTGTGTGGCAATAACTTAATTTTTTTATGAAGGGGGGCCCTCCACTGCACTGCCGCCTCAGGGCCCCAATGTTGAAGTTACGCCTCTGCCTATAAGCTAGACTACATATGGATGCAAATCTCACAGCAAAAAGAAAGATAGGTCTTCACACCCGCTTGAGGACCTCAGTCTGAAATTTTGGCCCATGCTTCCAGTGACAGAACACAGCAGACAGTAGTTGACTGAATGTTTTTTTTCTTCATTGCATGACTGCATTTTCTGTATAGAATCTGTGTGACCCTCGTATCGTCTCTTCTTCGAAATTGTATTCATGGTTGTATTGATGGTTTCATCCGACTTTCCGAGGAGTGAGATACAAGCGTGTTGTGGCCCACAGGGTCGAGCCGTTGTTGTATCTCTCTGAGGGTATATTTATCACCCAATTTCACGAATAGTCGGAATATGTACGTAGTTTAAAGGGTCTATTTTAAAACTGGTCTACACACCATGAATTCATCTTACACCACAAACATGATTTCACATGAATGAGACGGTTAGAGGCGTGCATCACATTATCAAGGCTAATTTTAGATCCAAAGTAGTGGATAATATATGGGTAATGCCACTGTTTCTCTGCCAGTGGTTAACATTTGGGTGAAACTAGTACCTGCTTTCCAAGATTTACCACCGGCGATTGCTGTCATCAGTGAACCGGAAGGAAGATCGAAACGATTTAGCATCAATAAACAAAATGATCACAATAATTGTACTAAATTAATCGCTTAAAAAAGTCAGGTTAGGACATCAAAATAACATAAGATAGATCAGAACTGGTTGATCATGTTTTATCTTTTGTAATTCAACATTCAATTTTAAAACTGGTTGTAGTTACGAGTGGAGCTAATTATAACGTATGGTTTTGTGTCCCAAGAAGTGTACTGAGTGGCCTTTCTGGCTGATCATCTTCCGTGGTGTACATTTATTTGAATGAACTGAAAACGGTTTGAATTGAACACAGAATAAGTTCTTCAACTTCAGGTGTTACCCACGCACGAGTATTTCGTCAATTTCCGAAGGTATTGTCGCTAGCGGCCATTTTTGGATTTCAAGTTTTGCCTCCTACGAGAACGAGGCACGTACTGCCTTCTGGTACCATTGATGAAAGCAGATGGTACTTTGCCCCATGTTTTCAGAAAAGCGTACTACCTACTTGCGGTTTAAAATGCTGAGCAGTATCAAAGTAAAAATAATAAAATTGGAAATCTGCGAAGTTATTTATATGAATAAAACTTGCCAAAACAGACAAAAATACGCAAGTTTTCATTTCGATGCTAAACTTCTTTAAGTGTGGTACATTGTAGCAAAATGGTTTCAGTAAAGAAAAACAGCACTATTGAAAAATTAATTCTTTACCCAATTTGTGAAAGTAAATATGGAAATAGACCTAGTACTGTTGTTAAGTGAGATAAGTCACTGAACACTCTGCCCCCTCCCCTATTTGTTGGTTTCATTCAGCTTTTTTCCTTCTTTTTTCAATTCCCTAGCTTAAAAATAGTTTGCAATTTTCGTTGTTCTGTTTCTCAATTAACATTCTGTGTTCCAATTTACCCCTTACCCTGTATTTTCATGTCCCATTAAGAGTTCTTTCCATCTTTTCTAATTTATATCTCATCTACCCTGGTGTTGTTGTTACGAAGCATTACCATTATTCTGGTCACCAAGATGGCTGCAGCCATGTCTGTGTGGAAACTTGCAGTGGTGTACTGATGCAAGTTAATGTTAACATGTCTGTAAACAAAGGGTACTATCAAACGATAATGTGTAACACCCGACATGATTCCGTTTTCAAAAGAAGATCTTGTGATGCTTGATATGCACTGCATTACAGTCATGTGTGTTGACAAGGCTTATGCTGCAAAATTAGGTTGGGACTGTTTAAATTTGTTTTGAGGTAGATGCGCTGCCATTTTACCTGTTTAGTATCAAGATATAAACTTGCGTATTTTTGTCTGTGAATTTTGGCTGGTTTTATGCATAATAATAATAAAAATCAACAAACAGACAGTTAGTCGTTGGTAATAGTCCAAGTCAACAAACAAATAGGTGGATGGTGGCATGGCACACTATGGCCTGCTGCGCCTGATAAGGTTCATGTTCGAATATAAGTTGATTAGCGCAATGTTGCTTTGCCACTTGGTGTTAGTACAGGTTTCTAAAATATGCACTTCTTGTAATAACTGGCACTGACACTCCCACCTTTCTACTTTCTTTGGTTATTACTTGTGGTAAAATTACTGGAGAGTAATAGTCCTTTGATAACAACATACTTACAAGGATATAAGACAGCAGTAAAAAATGTTCGATTGTTAGGTTATGTTTCAATAATTATTCTTACACACGGTGTCTTAGGACGAATATTTCTGAATAGTTTCAACAGTTAAACAGCCTTGATTCTTAGTGGTTAGTAATATCTGTTATCGTCTGCCGACAATTTTAACTCTGATATCTCCAGGAAGTCCTTGTTTTGTTTGGTACGTTTGTACAAAGCTTTGTACCTCATGACACTCTTCTGAATAAATTCTTATTCTTCCACCACGTAACTATACTTATACGTAAATATACTTAGGTATATTTCATATTTGCTTCTTATACATTGAGTAAAGAATTAAGCTTTCACTTCTGCAATGTTTTTCTTTACTGAACGAATTTACTAAAATTCACCACACTAAAACAAAGATTATTTTTAGGGGCATAGTAGATGGCCAGAAGATTATCTATGAAATCTTGGAATGCATGTGGTTTAGTTTCGAACCTTTCTTCGTGATGAGAGTTATTAAATGATACATAAATGTAACGTTTTTATCTGAAAGATTTAAATGCAAGTGATTGAATGTTGACTAAATAAATTACCAGTAGATCTTCAGAGGGCGCTTCTTGGTATTAAGTAAACTCAATATCAATTGGATCAACAGTAGAAATAACTATGCCCCTTAGGCGTAAGCACAAACTCTTCTACTATTATCTACAGCATTCTACATTTTTCATCATCTATATCATGTTGTAGCACTCACTGGTAGGTAAATGTTTTGCTGAGGTTCCTATTGTTGTGTTCCAGGGGTTTTAATTCTACACTAGCAACTACCACCCTCATATTCTCCTGTGCGTATCTGGTTATGGTTGCAATATGAACGGGCGATAAGAACTTTAGACCACACACCACACAATTATTGTGATACGTTGCTATGGAGTGTTTGAGTT